>APFE031556102.1:0-10315 GCA_000404065.3 Pinus taeda
GAAATTGCACAACCTTCATGATCATTCACCCAGGTATGTTGCAAGTTAGTTCTCATGTTCATTTTGGTTTTTGACTGACAAATTTCTTGCTATGAGTGTTGCCATGTCTCCAGGTATCACAGGTGTTCATCTGCCTCTCAGCATTACAGGTACAATGGTTTCCACGAGGACAGAGACGAGGACACCATTTAGAGCATGCTTGGGGATGCAGTCGATCAAGTGTCTGTGAGCTTGCCTACTCACGAAGACATCAAGCTGTTCGTAGACAAGGACATCAAGTAGCAAGCATCATCATGAACAACAGCTGAAGACAACATACCAAATGCAACGAATGCAAGAGGAGGGTTGTTGACAACACAAAGACAGAACAAGGTTGCAAGCTCAAGTAGGTCCATTGATGATGAAAGAAACTTTGGAGACTCTGACTATGGAGTGATGGCGCAACATGAAGATTGTGGGAAGGGAGAAGATGTAACAAAGAAGGAGTTGCATGTGCTGAAGCAACAACTCAAGAAGAACATGAAGCTGCACAGACAAATGAATGAGTTGTAGCAGGATCAGGAACATCAGTGGGCGCAACGTGCACTCACAGATGAAACTGTGCCTAGATAAGTTAAAGATCCATCCCAGCGGCTAACACGGAGCCGACATGGTGAGTAGTGTGGTTGATCACATGCAAGGGATTCAAAAACATGCATGTCATTGTGTGCACACATGTAATCCAACCCATTCAACACACTCATCAAGGCGAAGACAAGAAGCAAGTCTAACTAGAGCCAAATGGGTACTTCGGTAAGTTGATGCGCATGACCACCAGCACACACTTAAAGATCAACACAGACACTATGCACCGGTGTGTTGCCGGTTGAGCCGCACCCAAGAAGACCATGTGGATGTTAGTAGACGAGTTGGATGAAGGGGGTAAACCAATGCACTAGTTGCAATGAAAGCAAGAGTTCGCTTCAGCAAGATGTCACCATGAGGTGCATGCACACCATCATAGACGACCAAGCTTGGTATTAGCACCAGCTTCACCTTCACAAGCATGTCAAAGAGTTGGTCTCACCATAATGGATCGAGTGTCAATGATGTCTTGCAAGGCTTGCTCAATCCATGTTGTTTCACATGAGTACATGTGCATTGTAATGTTGAGTCATGTCAAGTGTAAGCCAAGTGTCAACAATTTGATGTAACAGTCATAGAGTACGCGAAGAGTCATGAGGGTAATTGAATTGTCACAAAGGGGAATGTCAAGGGTCACCCTAGCCTTTGCTATAAACAATCCCTCATAACTCATTGTAGAGGCTTTTGGTCAACCAAGCTTCTACTAAGACTATTTTGAAGAAGGCTTGGACAATATTGTAACACGCCTTGGCTTCTCCACTGCACGAAGCTAGTACATCTCTTTGGAGGAGTAAGTGGATGTGGCTGTAACGTTCCACTGTTTAGGCTCGCAGGTTTACATGGATGCATTGTATGATTTTGACTTACACTTCCTTATATAATAAGAACCAACACATTTTCATGCATATGTTGTTATTGTAGTTGGACTGCTTCGGTTGCTTTAATGATATATGTTGTTTAACTTACGTACTTGTGTATGAACTGATTCACATGAAATTATATGAATCTTGTTGTTAATGTGTTGCATATGTTGTTAATGCTATCACCATCCGTGTCGACTTCTTTGCCGGACATTAGACATACCTTTCACTTGAACCTTGCTATAAAAACTGTCACACTCGTCTCAGACTGTTCTGTGAGTGTTGTACATGTTCTCTTACCTTGTATGATGTGACTACCGCATTTGAGTGGACTACTCCGCCAAAAGCTCTGCATGTCCTTTATGGTGTGTGTTCCTAGCCGAGTTGGGACTGATCCATTTCAACCTAGAACTCACCTTCACGTCCTTTCCCCCTTCGAAGTGTTGGAACGTCTCATACACCTTCCTTGACTCACTACATCAGTCACACCCTTGATGTTGACATAGTTATTCTACTTGCCTCTATGCGACACCATGGTCAAGGTATTACCTTACGACCCACTGCTGGGACTCCTACACCAAATAGTCTGAGGTCTAATTGGGACTTCTTACCAGGAAGATCCCCTTGACATGTTGGCGGGTCCATTACTATAAACACATAGTTAGATAGTGTTATGGTAGATCTTTTCAACGATATGTTGAGCTCTGGAAAATGATTTATGGATCGTTACAGTCAGTTGAAGTTTGTAGGCGAAAATCTCATTCGCTCAAGACTTAGGCAGAGTTTGAACTAAGGCTGGGTCGCGCAACAAATCTTGGTAGGAAAACAAAGTCCTGACCCTGACCTCCTGACCTATGAAGAACCATCTATCTAGTCGGAGGTTGGGCTGCATAACATAATTTTGCAAGAGAACAAAGTCTCGACCCCTGACCCTCAACCTATGTGGAACCTAGTACAGGCACACAATTGACAAAGTGTGATTGGCTCACTATGATGTGTTGGCAGCAATGTGGCAGATGATGTCAGCCTTACATGGTAGTACGAATTTCGACATTTTTGGGTGGCCTAATGGGCCAAATTCAGGCGACACATGTCACCATGCATAAGGTTCCATGTGACCTAGATAATGTCAATATGACATAAGCTGATGATGTGGCAGAACCTCAATGTTTGTGCGAAGGGGTTGTTTTGTGAAGTTTTTCTTGTGTATTTTGTTTTTGGCATTGAATGAATAGAATGGGCCAAAAAAGTACAAAAAAAAGGACTCAAGTCAGTCCTATAGGCTAATCAAACCTCTGAGCTAGTTAGGGTCTATGGGCAAGTTAAGGGTCGAGGAAAATGCAGGTGCATAAGCAAGTAGAGCGGGTTGACTCATGACCTCTCGACCAACATTGAAATGGGTTCCCATGAGTTAGTTTTGCAGTGTTTTTCAATATTAAAGAATTATCAGGCCTCCAGATCTAGTTGTTGAGTCAAAGGCAAACACAGATGCATAATAGGTGAAGCGGGGCGACCCACAATCTTCCAACCTCTCGACCAACATTGGAAGGCATGCCCAAGAGTTAGTTTCACATGATCTTCCCGTGTTATTGGTGACTTCACTAACTATGGCAGAGGAATAGAGTTGTTTCCAGTATTAATGGCGATTGCAGTCCATGGAGACAAGGAAACGAGGACCACGACTTGTAGAGCTAATTTATTGGCCCCGGCTTAAAAGAAGGAAGCCATCCCTGATCTGTCATACACGTTATGAGGAATTCAATGGAAAATATAGTTGGGTGCAGAAGAGATGATTATAAAACAAGAAAACCATACCTGAGGTACAAGTTGATGACTATGATTAGTTTGCAAGAACGGAACGCTTCATTGGAGTGTATAATTTGTTTGAGAATTAATTCTCAACATAGGGAAACACTCAGAAGTCCACTCTCTGCATTAACTCAACTTCCGTGACTGAGTACAAAAGTTACATCGGAATGAGGAGTCTTGCTGAAGTGTACAGGATGTGACTAAAAAGTCATTGTCAGTATAAGGGACGCTTAGATAACTAGTGAACTATTCAATGCGACTACGATGGTTGAGTGAACTAAGTCCATCTCTATAATTGAATATGGTTGCTAAATGCAAGCAACTTGATAGAACAACTACAGACCATGCCATGTTGTAGTACACTATCAAAGTCAGAGACTATAAAGACAACATTGTTCCTAGTGCAACAAAGGAACAAAAACAATGGAGTGCAGTTGAGAAAAGTGGGGTATGTAGAATTGCTGTGAACTGAAAAGAATGGAAAGTTGTGAGTGTGTAAACGCGAAGGTGCTTGGGCCAAGTGTTTAAGAAAGATATAGTGAAGCAAAGGGGAGTGACCAGAGTTGGTTGAGCAACAGAGAGCACAATTCAAATGAGAATTGTATAGTTGAAGGAAGGAGTTGGTACTGTAGTAGATCAGATTTATATTTCTGTGTATGTGTATTAGCCTCTATTTTTAGTTTGAAAATTGTATGAAAAGTAGAATAGTAGCTATAGCAAGTAGTTGTCTACATTTATAGCAGATTGGTGCCTCTCGGCAAGTGATGACTAGCTATTTGAAGGGGGTTGGGGCGTCCTGTGAATAAGTGCTTAATTTACATCATTATAACAAACAAAATGGTGGTTTTTTCCCTTTGAATTTCTAAGTAAAAATTCTTGTAACAATATATGTATGTTGTTCAACTAATGAACTATATGCTCATGTGAATAGTTTGCTTTAGTGCACCATTTAAATTATAATCTAAATGCTCATACAAATAACTAACAAAAGCCCAAAAACATATAAGAATTAAGCATAAAATTTTAATAACCTCAGGGTCAATAATTCACCCACTCTCAATAATTCCTTAATTAAGCCAGAGAAACAATTTTAATATAGACACGGGCCTCAAATGTTCACATGCATGAAAAGAAATGACTCCATACGAGAGTTTAATATTATTTTCCATTTATTTTAGTTAGACTGCGTAAAGTACTAATTTGGTTATGGCAAGTAAAATATTTCCTCTCTACGACCTGTTGATTAATTGCATCAAATCCGAATGACAATGGAACCTTCGGAATCTAACTGAACATCTTGCAACCTTCACCGTGAACCAAAACCCCCCAAAACCCCAAGCAATGATATCACCCATGAAAATATAAACACACTGAAATGTCGAAAAATGTGCGAGGCCCAAAATATAATGCTATTTCATAATTATATGAAATGATGCCGCTAAAATTTAAATAATACCTTGTGGGGCTTTCAAATTATGAGCCCTTGGGAATGGAACGATTCCCATAATTACAAAGTATCTCGAGGGACACAAACGTTACGATATCAAACCTAATACTTTGTCTTCGTGAGAATATCATTATGAATCTTAATATAACAATACGAGAGATTGGATTTGGTTTTTAATAAACTAAATGTCTGACCATGTCTAAGGACTCCATTAAAATGCATTTATGTGAAAATTGATAATTTAGATCATTATCAGACAAAAAAAAAAATGGTAGTTTCGATCATTATCAGCCAAAAACTTGGTAGTTTGGATCATTATCAGCCAAGCACAATCAGCCAGAAACTTTTAGATTGCAGGGTTGCAGAATTTTAAAGTAGAAGGGTAGCCAGCATACCCTCACATAGTAATGGTTGGAATTACTATACACTTACATATGGACTCTTAGTTAGAGCATGCGACTAATGCAACTACTACACATCTACATGACGACTCTTAATTAGAGCATGGGATTGCATGCAAGATTCTTTTTGCATGATTTACTCCTTCT
This sequence comes from Pinus taeda, assembly GCA_000404065.3. Taxonomy (NCBI): domain Eukaryota; kingdom Viridiplantae; phylum Streptophyta; class Pinopsida; order Pinales; family Pinaceae; genus Pinus; species Pinus taeda. The sequence continues at coordinate 5,289 of APFE031556102.1, forward strand.
TTGCTCCGCAACTGACTAGTTATTTCCTGAACTTGTTGTTGTAGGTGTTGAGTCTTCATTGATCACCACTATAGTGCATTACGTTGGGATCTTCACCCAGTAATGCTATATCATGAGTATTGTAACATATTTTCTAATGAATCATTCTTTTCTTCTTTCGATTTTCTTTTAGTGTTTTTGCTTTGCAAAGCTGTGTGTTCAACCTTTACTCACTAGATTATCTGTTCAAGTTTTCTAACACATTTACAACAACAAAATGCGTGAACAATAACGTATGTGTATACAATGATGACGAATTTGGATTATAATCTGTTTGTGGCCAGAAAATCATGGTAAGTCGAAAGCAACGTTATAGCAAAATTGAGTGTTCACCAGCGCAAATTTCGCGAGGAGAGAATGAAATTTTACGCAGTCAATGATGGTGTTAGGAAGCGGGTAACTGATATTGTGCTCTTTCGGTGGTGAAAAAGACTGTTAAAAGCCGCTGTCCGCGGTAAAAAGAGCGTGAATGATTGAAAAAGCTGGTTCACCAGAAATATACCAACTTTACATATAAAAATATAAAACTGTGAATCTTATTCGTATTCGCAAGCGAACAAATTGTATTCGAAAAAATCTTAATCGTTATCGTTAGTATTATTGAAAATTTAACGAGACAAAAACTCTCACGTTGTTTCAGAGATTCCCAATTAGGTCACCAACCTCTGTCTAATTTCTCAGAATTGTCCTACTTGAGATGACTCATACCAACTATGAAGATCAGCGCAATACGATGCATGGACTATATAAAATGGTAGCATTTAAGTAATCGTCGTCGTTAATATTGCTTACTGATTGTCATTAATATTGCTTAACATTTAATGCTTGTCGTTAATATGGTTGAACATTGAAAATTCAATTAATTCCGTGTTGCAAATGATCCATTCTACTTCGAAACAACAGAAACCCAAAGGCATCACTAAGATGTTGTTTTAGAAAATTCAAATTAGGTCACTTTTTTTTAAGAAGAAAAAGATTAGGTCACCTCTCTCTATCCAATTTTTCAGAGTTGTTTTAAAATAGTACTAACTAGCCGTGTACTTAATGTAAGCAAAATGCATGACAATTCCAGGCAACCCATTCACGGATTGATGGAAGATTATAAAACAAATAAAAGATTCTTGGGAGGATGTCTGACCTTTTATATTCTCTTTTAATTTTTAATGTTGGCAATAATTTTTTATTTGTTTTTAGTTTTGGTCCTTTTTCAGTTTTTGACCGGAGATTTTTTAATATGGGAATTAGAGTTTTTGAATTTTTGTTATTTTGAATTGGGTTTATTATTATATATTTTTAATTTTTTAAAAGTCATAATTTTTGATGAAATGTATTGTTTGATTTGAGTGCTAAGTTTAAGAAGGCATATAATTCTACTTTTTTTGGTTTTTTAAACTGATAACTTTTTTTATTCAGGAAACAAGATGCTTAACCATTAAGCCCACTCAAACGTATGATGTTATATGGCCAATTTTTATTTGATTTTAATTATTAATAATTCCTAAAAAAGAAATCATTTTTTATTGAGGAATCAATTTTTACAGTTTCATTCTTTTAAATGTATTGATAAAATTTACGAATTTTTAAAGGAATTTATCCTTCAACTATATTTTTAATATTAAATAAAATCAAAAAGTTAAATTTTTAGTTAGTAGATATAAGTTGTTTAGTGCTGGCAATGAAAGAATAACTTTTTCATTTGTATTATTTATATTATTCTAAAAATAGATTTTTATAATTTTTGAATTTCAAGTTTGGTATTTTGTTTATAAGATTGTTTTTTGGATTAATGCATATAATTAGTGTTTTGTTGACTTTTCGAAACACATAGTTTAAAATAATTTAATAATAGTTTGAAATACATGTAATTCAAAATAAAAATATGTTGAAAAAGTCAAATAAAGATTAATAATGTGGTAATTGGATAAATAAATATTAATTTAGAGTACTTAGTAATTTGGGTAATTTTTTACCAAAATAATTAAAAAACTTTAGAAAATATTTAATAATATATAATTACTTAAAACAATATCTTTAAAACTAAAAATATATTAAGAATATATAAAATTTAAGTATGGGGATCTCTACTTGAATGGTTCATGAGGCACAATACTCGCTAAGGTTTTGCAAATGGGGTAGCAAGTTAAGTGGGCTTGATTGTGGGAAAAACTCCACAGTTAACCCGCTTGAGCTGCCAGAGGAGTTCTGGGATGGGTGACCTCCTGGGAAGTCATGGTTAACGGGTGCAAGCCCCGGAAGTGATGATTGATGCTCTGTGGTTCGTTCTCCACATTTCACTAGTTTCAATCCCACTTCTTCACCGGATGCAATGAGTGCTAAGTGAACTATTCAATAAGTTATGATTGATGCTATGTCTCTCATAAAAATAGTTATACGTGAATGACTTAATGCAATTGAATCCCAAAATGATATTTAATATATAAAATTATGAATAACAAAAAATATATTTGAACACAAATATCTATAATAATAGATTATAATATCTATCCATTTCAGAATTAGAATTGGCTATGGATGAAATACCAAGATTGAACAGATCGCTTCATTGACTCTTATGATGATGCCGGCTAAACTCAAAAACCTTAATAATATTTATATCCTGCATGATTCAAAATGTGTCGTGGATAATTAAAAATATAAGATGAAAGTTCCATAAAATTACATTTCAGGAGAATTCAATTCCACAACGAACATTCTCTCAAAAAGGCTTTGCAATTGGTTCCAGGTTTAATTATTTTGGAAGACCTCAGGGACAACCAGATCCAGAGCACCCACTCCATTCTTATAGTTCTCCTTACATAAAACACACCGCCATTTTTTTTGGGTGACAACAAAAAAGTTTGCAGCAAATTGGTTCCAAAATCTGCAAGCCAGCTTGGTCAACTCTGGTTTTTTATGTGCCCTCTTAATTCCAAAGTCCGCAAGCCAGCTTGGTCAACTCTGGTTTCAAATGTGCCCTCTTAAACATTCATGTTTAATGGTTGTATTTCCTGTATTCTGTAATCTCTAGTAGTTACGCGACTATTTTATTCAGGTGTTATTATCTTTTTAGGTCAGTTTTGTTAGGTCTATTTGGGACTCAGGTCTGTGACTCTCTGCTAGGTATGAGTCCACGCCATAGTATCTTTTCCAGTTATTATCTGGGCAGTTTGTATTAATGAAACTCTGTACATTTAACAAAAAATATCTCATCAATGATTTATTATTATTATAATATCTTCTTTTATTTATTATAAAGGAATAATTCTGATCAAGTTATATGTTTATTATTATTACTATATATTATAACATAATGAAATTATTATATCTTAAATTATAAAAGTAAAATAATAAAATATATATATAATATATATATATATATATAGTATGGAAAATATATAGTAATATATTATAATATAGAATGTAATAATATTTACAAATGATAATAGTAAATGATAATTGGTATAATGATTATTTTAATATATATGGAAAATTATTAATGCACAAGATAAATCCAAAAAGTAATATTTAAAATATAATTTTTTTTTTTCCAAAAAAGTAATATTTTATAAATAAAGAAAAATGAAAAGAAAGAGAAGTGAGTAGGAAATTTTAGACATTCATTAAGAAAGAGCAGATCTAAATTTTACTTAATTTCCAACCAACCATTTTTTTTGAGATTATCAACTGGGTCTCATAAGTTTATTTATCAATTGGGGCTCATAAGTTTTGAGGCACAAGCGCAAGTAAGGTAGCATTAAAGCATTTAGCCTAAACTATCATTTTAGAAATTTTGGAATAAGGTACTGAATGGAGTATGAAATTTTTGTTCCTAAATCGGTTTATTGCTTAGTACAAAAGTAGGTATAGAACATGATTTTTGTTTCTAAATCAGTTCACTATTTAATACAAAATGAGGCACTGAACTTCTGTTTCCAATTTAATTTATCTAACGACGAACAAAAATAAATCTAATTAAACCTTTCTAAAAAATAAGAAAATAACAATTTATCCACTTAATGATTAAGTATGACTCAACCAAATCAAATAATAATTTGTAAATGTCATGTAATCCTCGAAGTGTTAACATGCAATATGTATTAAGAAGTCACTCGGTTCCTAATTGATTCTAGATATTCAAATAGAGGATAAGCTACCGGAGTTTCGCACCAATGACATATGGATTCATATACAATGAAAAAGATTCAGTTTAAAATATGAAAATTACTCATTTAGAGACTTATTTGAAATCAAAATTTTCTTCTCCAATATTCATGAATTTGGAAGAATAATCACGGAATTGTCACATATAGAGTATGCTCATAATAATATTGGGCAAAACTCAAATAATCATTATTCTTAACTCAAACCTAGGAAAATATTAAAGGAAACCTAAGTGCGGAATTAAGTGCAGAAATTCTAAAAATGAGAAATCAATCAACTATTTTAATTAATTCTAAAACCAAATTCAAATAAAATACCATCTCGAGGGCCACACTATAAATCAGAAAGTAATTACATAATCTAGAATGTAAAAATAAATTGACAAAGTAAATTGAATCCACATCAAACGATTTGTAAGAAATAAAAAGAAATAAACACTAAAATTCACACTTACATAATCTATGTTAACCCTGCAAACACGATGGGTTTAGGCGGCCTTTCATGTCCATGTGTTGCAGGTTTAACCTCAATCCATGAAATGGACACCAAAGCTTACATCAAATTCTCTCCCTTTTATTCCTTCAACCAAAATATAGTGTAATATACAACAACCAACATACTTCTCTTTTCCTTCACAATCCTCTCTCAACACTGAGTGTAATATACAACAACCAACATACTTCTCTTCTCCTTCACAATCCTCTCTCAACACTGAGTGACTACAATATATATATTATGCATTTACAATTTGAGATCTTGAACTCAAGTATCTAATCTTAGCTATATGCCAACAATATTACAAAAATATATTTCAATTTTTTTTATTT
>APFE031556113.1:0-34826 GCA_000404065.3 Pinus taeda
TTTCCTTCCATATTCTTGTGTACTTGTTTATATATGCATGTATATGGTTAATGCACATCTGATCCTACATTATTTATGAATTTATATCCTTGTTTCTTGCATAGTAGTATCTTGCTGTGATTCCACAGGTCCTTTTGAAGCTGGGAGACAAAGAAGAAGCGACGAAACTCTATCAATAAGGAGAGGAAATCGAGCGCAAGACTCAGGTTGGCCCTCTTGGTTCTCCTCTCATCTCTTTTCATAAAAGGAAACAATAGTAGACTTTGATTGTTTGTTTCTAAGATAGCCACCCATCTTATTGGGAATAACAAAATTCGAGTGGATACTATTCTCGTATAACAAAATGGCGACTCCACTGGGGAGTGACTAGATTACTTGTTAGCTTATCTATCCTTGTTTCTTTCATAAACATACAGACGGAGCCTGAAGTCAAGCGAGCTAGCCTTCGAACTGCATTTGTCATACAAGTGCAAAGTAGATCAATGCTGCTTCAGTCAATCTCCGTGTTTTGTTTATGAATTAAATGATAGATCTGCAACCAATCTAGTTGCCCTAAGTGGTGGCTCTAGTAACCTCTTAGATCACCCCTGTGTTTTACATACACTGATCTTTACTTATTCAGCCTAAACACCTGAACTAGATTGCAAACTGTGAGTGAAATATCATTCATAGTCTCACACTGCTACCATCACATCCTGCCTTCAAGCTAACCTGTATGCATCACACTTCCCGAGTGCAGTGGGTGCGCTGCATACTGAGTTCACTGTGTAACATGTGCGATGGTCAAGGAGGATTAAATTTACCCTCCGGCTATGGATGTTTCTCACTGTTTTCAGTCTTATTCAAGAGTTTTGTTGTTTGTAGTCAGTGTACTTCGGTGAAAACCCCCTTCTCTTGCATTATTCTGCCTCCTTAGTGCAAAGAACTATAAATGTTTTTTATGTATTGTGCGTCATTTTAGTTCTCTTTTGCAAAAAGTAGCATAGTTGAACTGTCGTCTCTAGATTTGAAAGTGTCGTAGCTATCGTTTTGAGTTTTAGAAAGCAATTCCATTGTTATAGATAGTCAATTATACAGTTGCTGTTGCATAGGATTTGAATTATTAGTTTAAAGTGTCGAAAAAAAATTTCCATTTCAAAGTCGCAAAGTGTCTCTCTTGCTTTCACTTCGATTTGAAAAAGAATTTTGTTGAGTACTGTCTCTTTAAAAGTAATTCAATTTTGCACATAGCTTTCTTAACGTCATTCACACATTAAGAGAGCTGAAAACAAATACATGCATGTGCATTTGCATTTTGATTGCTTGGCTTGATTTAGGACTATGCATTTAGCGTGTGCTCTATGCTCTGTGAAGAAAAGATGCTTGACTTTATTCCCTTTAGTAGCTAGGATTTTTCATTGCTGAAAGAAGATAAAACGTTTGTTTATCATCTTAGACTGCATTTTAGGAATCATACATACATCATGTGGTGAACCTGAAAGGCAAACTGTTAAGAAATATCAACTTAAAATAAATCCAATGAATCTAACAATGATTTGGAACTTAACGCACAACATCTAGAGGTCTAGGTTAGAGACGTATTCCAGCGTCGTAAAACTTGGTAACTGTTGCTTTCAGTGTTGGTTGGGTGATTCCTCCACTCTGAGACGACAAGTGCCAATACGGACTTGTGCTCCCACGTACCGTCGCGTATATATTGGGAGACTAGAATGGGCTGCATCCTTTATCCTTAGCAAGTCGTGTCTGCCACCCTATCGATGGTAATGCACCGAACACAGCATTCAGGAAGATTGACTACCGTACCGTAAAAAGTACTTTGCAGTTTTATGATTGGTTTGGTAATCCTCTCTGCCTATATCTCCAGAGAAGTCCATTTTGTTCCTTTTTAGACTCCTTAAAGGAAAAGGTCCTCTGAGTGCTTGTCACTTCAAGCTCAATAAAAATCGAAGGCGACTAGAGTCATCTTTTGTTTTTTCTCGACACTTTTAAAATTGAAAAAACAAGTTGTTTCCAAGCATCTAAAAAATTTATTTTAATTGGAATAACGTCACAAATTCCCCCGTTGATCTTCAGGTTGAGAAAATGGATTCTACCAACCAAGGATTTCCCCGTGAAGGAAATCCTAGTCCCTTCTCCTCTTGGGGAGATGTTGGTCCACCCCATATGGCCACCTTGTCACTTCCAGGATTGACAATTGGTTTGTCGGTCTGGCTCTTCTTTACCTCTATCGTTCAAAATCCCATAATTCCTGAACAGTCTAATCAACAACTAGACGACACTAGAGTTGTCTCCCAACCTTCTACTTCATCTGATTCTCCCTCTCCTCCTTCCTCTTCGCTTGATAACGATGATAAAGCTAAAAGTCAAGTAACTGAGAAGAAGAAGAAGCCGAAAGAGAAAAAGGAAAAGAAGAAAAAGGAATCAAAATTGAAAGGGAGCAACCAAGTATCGTCTAGCAAAAATTCACACACCGCACAGTCAAAACCTAAATCTCCTTGCATCATTTGCAATGGAGACCACTATCACCAAGATTGTCCCTACATCCCTCGGATCTTAAGGGACTGGTCTCCTCGTTTGCACAATATGGTAGCATCAACCTCTGGCGATCATGTTGAATGCTCACCATCAACTAGTGAAAGTGAAGCACATGGACAAAGAAGGAATCCTAAACTTCCTTGTAAGTTGTGTGAACGTGATCAAGCCAACCTCCATTTTCCCTTCCTTGAAGAGGCTAAAAGAGTTTTGGATAATCGTCCGGTTTCACCGTTACGACTTCCTCTTGATATCAAAAACTCTTGCTGAGCCCGCCACTGGTTGAAATTCTAGCTGGCCCATCGTTGTGGTCAGTCGAAGTACCTATCATTGAAAATGAACCCTCTGAATCCATGCCAGACGAAAGTCAAAGGGTCGATACGACAGTTGACCCAGTCTTGCCTTCAGAGTGTTCATCTTCGAATGATACCATCACTGAAGAGAAAGAGAACGACACCATTCAAATTCTTTTCATCAACACAGACTTCGATGAGCTTGGGGGCAGTCCTCCCATTCCTTTACCGCAGGAAGGAAGTTCATCAGAGTCATATCTAGCTGTCTATTCAGTCCCACCACCAAGCAACCTAATCATTTCCTTTGAGTGGAATCTACTAGGTAGACCCCGTTTACCGGCCAGTGTACCATTCAGAATCATTGTACAAGCTTACAGAATGGTTATGGCCGGTACCATCATTTATGAAGGGGTTTCTGTGAGTATCCTTTCCTCAAATGCTTGGAAAGTGCTTGGTTCACCATCGTTGTTTCCTGAAATGAGAAATCTGACAAGCTTCAACAAGGGAACCAGTCGACCTTTAGGGATCCTTCCAAATGTGTCCATTACTTTGAGAAGGAAAACTCTTCACATGAATGTTATGGTAGTTCAAGGACCTTTAGATTATAATCTACTCCTTGGACGCAACTATATTTATTGCATGGGAGCCATCGTCTCCTCACTCTTTAGAGTAATGTGTTTTCCACACAAAGGCAGAATGGTCAATCTCGTGGACCAAATGTCATTCCCCAGATCACATATCGCAAATAGTCAAATGCCATACCTAAATGGTATTTTCACGCAAGAAATGTCTCATCGATCTCCAGTCCGTCCACCTGATGAGCGCGAATGACTCAGGAAGATGTGACTGAAACCCAAGGGGCATGCACCCTGGTCTGTTTCGGCAGGAAAACCTTAGGTATAGAGTGGATTTCCGCGAGGGATATATGACTAGTCTAGCGAACCCGTCCTTACAGGAAAATGGGAACAGGATGGAATAAGATACCTTTGTTAAAGTTATGAGAGTGAAGTATCTCTACGCCACTCCCCTTTGTCTATTTCGATAGACATCGCCAAGGAAGCATTCTATCTACTACGCGGATGGAACTTTCTTGGTAACCTGGGAATTTTTCGCTATACCTGGGGGCATGCAAACCTCTTGTAAGCAGGTGAGAAACAACTAACTAACGTTAGCTCTATGATTCCACTGACTTCAACCGCCCAGGTAGGGTGAGTGGTCGAAACCATTCATCTTTGCAGGAGCCGCCTGGGTAGCAGCAAAGTAAAGGTAAAATTTTCCTACCTAGTCTTGGTAGTGATCTTAGTAGTTGAGTAGAGAGGCGTAGTTGGTCGTTCCTAGCATGCATACAAGAGGCTTTGAGGCAAAGCTTCAAAAGGTGCAAGCTCCATAAAAAATGGCATCTTGAATGAGACATTTCTTATCATATGACTGGCAAGAAATGTTGTCGCAAAGTTCAAGCTCGTTAAAAAATAAACTCTCCATGAGCAGTTTTAGCGCATAGTTCAAGCTCGTTAAAAAATAAACATAAGTCATGAGCAAGTGTTTCCCCCAACGTTTAAGCTCATTAAAAAATGAACTGGTAAATAACCATTGTGAATGCCTTATCGCCAGCTTTTGAGCCTTGGTCGTGTTCTTGCCATCACCTCCACTCTGTTTTTAGCCGATCATTCACCCCCATATGATTGTTTACCCCTTCGAGGAACATTTGCGAAGAGTGATTCTGCTAGCCATCCTTGTAACAATGCCATGATTAGAAAATTCCAAATCTTACTTGGAATCAGCTGCTACCCGAAACCATCACTCATTCCTCAAAAACGAGTCTTCTTTAAGCTCTTTCCACCTGACTCGTAAAATATGAAAAGATTTTCGAGCGATTGGCCTCTCCGGCTCGTTAAAAGACACAAGAAGTTCCATCCCTCCTCTAGATTTTAATCTTTTTGGACCTGAGGGATTATTACACAAAAAGATCGAGCGCTTGTATTGTTCAGCTCGTTAAAACTATTGAAAATTCATCCCTTTTGTATTATTTTACGCTTTTTCAGACTTAAGAGATTATACAACAAAAAAGAATCTTTGGAGTCTTCTTTCCATTTCTTTCAGACTCTCTAAAATTGAAAGAGACAGAGTTATCATTGTTGTTAAACTCGTTAAAACCGAATAGTGACAAACTCGTCCAAATGGATGAGAACGAGTTTCACTATCGCTAGGCTCGCTAAAATATAGCGACAGGTTCACCCGAAGGGCGGATTATAGAACAAGCATATTTTATCCTCCTCAAGCTTGACAAAAATAAAGAGGTACTAGTCAGCAATGACTGGGGAAAATTGGGAAGAAAACTTGAAGAAACTTTATTGTTAGCAAGTCGTTCTTGAACATGACACTTTCCTTCCGCATCCATGCCAAGTTGGGTTGTTCCGTTCACTGGTCATCACCATTAGTCCGTCACACCATCCATCTTTGGGGTTAACGCTACCAATGCATTGTCAGTGTCACCGATATGTTCAAGAGAAGTCATTCAGACAATTCACCTGTGTCTCACCCACTTCAATACATTCATGCTTTATTCCTTCATGACCGCCACCTTGAACCCTGTATCGTTAGTTTGTTTTCACCTCCAAAATCATTTGCTTCATTCCGTGTCGTTGATGTGGGATTCATTAAGGCCCCCCTGCGACGGGTCGATTCTTGTCGACATCAGATCAGTATCCAAGAAGTTGACTTACGAACAACCCCTTCAGTACTTTGAAGCTTGTAGGCCTCAATGGCAAGTTTCTCACTGTCGGCGACATGTTTACATCAATGGCCTTCGACTGAGAGATTTTGTGTGGTGTTCGACGCCAAGTCCCTTTTCACACCACGTAAATTGTATTGTGGTACCTTGAGGGTCACTGTCATTATTGGTGGTTCCTCTCGCACCTGTTAACAGCTTACATCATTGGATGGTAATCAGGCGATGTCTTTCCATGTTCGACTCCAGAACATTTTTCACATGGATTGACTTGTACTCCAAGTGAAGATTGAACGAGTTTCGAAGACCCCGGATCTAGTTTCATCCATCCGGGCTACGATATATTCAGGAATATAAAAACATCCAGTGTACATCATTGCCGAACAGATGATCATCCAAATCAAGGGATGATGTGTCCATATCATCAGTCTATCACATAGACGATTGTCTCTCCTATGTACATGAAAATGAATTTATAAAGCTGAGCATGCGAATGCCCGCCTCAACTAGATCATGAAAAAATGTTGTCAAAATAATGTATTGTATTGTATCTTATTACAAGTCGCCTCCCAACTCGGAAAAACTTCAGATCCTCATAGTAAAGCATTTCACCCGACATCAAAAAGATTAACGACCTCATGCTTTAGGGGGCAATTGTTATAGACATTTTTGGGCACTTCAACCCCACATCATAAATGTCCATAAACTGAGGGCTCCTAAGTCCCTAAAAGTGTTGCTTCACTGCCTAAAGGAACAAGGTCAAATGATTACATCATCTCCCAGAAGTTCTCCACTGAAAATTGCTCATAAATGGTCAAAACTGGACCATACTGAAAGCTCAATGTAGAGGGTGCGATGCATATTGATTTTCTCCTATGTAAGGTGCGATGGTTAGCAATGGACAAATGGCAGGGACAAAATGCGAGGTGGAAGATCATGGAATCTTCCAAAAGGTTCCCCTCTGACACTTGCCACTCCATTTTCGACCAGGGATGAGTAAGAGATCATCATTCTCCAAGTGGAAGCAGGAACTATCAGAGAGAAGACACTAATCAAGATCCCAAAAGATGACTCACCTCTCTTTAATCATCTATATATGGATCCCTCATCACAAAGATCCAGAGGCTGGAATTTTGTATCTTATAGAGAAGTGTTGTTGGTATCTGGTGTACATTATCAGTGTTGGGTGATCTAGCTTTGCTTGAGGTGAAGAAGGGCTTCTTAGCTGGAGGATGATGCTGGGTCAGAGCACATGGTTGTAATCTTCTTGCTACTTTTCATCTGAATAAGGCTATTCTTGTTTCCTTCCATATTCTTGTGTACTTGTTTATATATGCATGTATATGGTTAATGCACATCTGATCCTGCATTATTTATGAATTTAGATCCTTGTTTCTTGCATAGTAGTATGTTGCTGTGATTCCACAGGTCCTTTTGAAGCTGGGCAGACAGAGAAGAAGGGGAAAAACTCTATCAAGAAGGAGAGGAAATCAAGCGCAAGACTCAGGTTGGCCCTCTTGGTTCTCCTCTCATCTCTTTTCATAAAAGGAAACAATAGTAGACTTTGATCGTTTGTTTCTAAGATAGCCACCCATCTTAGTGGGAATAGCAGCATCCGAGTGGACACTATTCCTGTATAACAGTAAGTGTGGTTCATTGTTAGGACAAGATGAAGAACTAGATCATGGCGACATATTAAATAGAGACTCCTCATTCAAACAGCTAGAAAGAAGCAACTAATTTGGACCACAGGAAATGGCTACAATTGACTGGGCTACAACTAAATTTGACTAGATCAAGGGTAGGGGAAGTTTACTACTAAATTAGATAATAAAATTTGTAATATTTAATTATTTTTACTCAATTTCATAGGTCTAGCCATTAATAATTATTATTAAAAATTCATTTCAATTATAAACTAAATAAAAAACCATTGTTTTGGGATTAATAATTACTAAAATTGAATTAATTAATTTTCCTATCACTAATTAGTTACTTAGTTTGTTAGATTAAATTTGGTTAAATTTATATCTAACTTAATATATCCCATAGTTAATTATTAAAATATTATTTTTTCTTTCTCTTTTCATTTAATTATACTATATTAGGATATCATTTTTTATTATTTAAATTTCTTTTTTAATTAGTTTATTTAAAAAAAGAAGCAAATAATAATAATAAATTTTGAGATTAAATTTATTTAACCTATATGGCATATAAATATATGGTATCTAATCTCTTTCATTTAGTTAATTTTTTTTAGATATAGTAATTTTGATTTAGTATGCTATGTGTAAACTTTTGTGATGGGATAAATCCATGAAACATTGAAGTTTAATGTTTAAATAATTAGTAAGTATAACTTAATGGTTAACTCATTTTTATCAAGAATATTTACTTGATAAGCATTATGAAAAATATATAGGAATGTTTAATAAATGACCAAAGATTATTTGCTAACTAATTATAATTGATTTCTTTTAGATGAATGAGTTACTATTAAATATGGAATAAATGGATTCAAACAATTAGTTAAAGCCAATAATAAGATTATATGATATAAATAACCCATTTATAACTCTTTATGTTTATAAATAAAATAATAATTTTAATATAAATATTTTTGATTAGTTTTTTTATTATTTTAATATTTAAATAAAGAACATAACCTAAGCAAATTTAAAAATAAAGGGGGAAGGGAACAAAGGGGGAATTCAAACAATACAATATGAAGAAGGGAGAAGGAGGGCGGGGCAAAGCGGGGCAAGGGCTAGGAGGAGAGGGCAGGGATCCAACAACTACTAATCTTCCAACTATCATCCCTATTGAGATTGCTTGGCCTTCTCAATAGAGAGAACCCATCTCATCTAAGCTATCAGGAACTGGCAAGGCTAGGCAAAAAATATTGTCACACCTGGAAAAACCCATGTCATGGTAGAAAAGAAACACATGCAATCCCATGCATGCCAAATCTAGCAAGGAAAATACACATACAAGTTGATACCTACAATGAAGCTTGTTGTAGCTATTTGATCCTACCTTCCCCTGCTTAATCTTTGTTTCCTCTTGTCTTCTTTCCCTTTCTTGCTCCAATGCCAAAGTGCTCCAAGAAAATTCTAAGTGTCCAATAGTATGAGAGAGAGAGAAATAATGAGAGAGATCCAAATCTAAATTGAAAAAAGGCTCACACTGAAAGGAAGAAGCCTGCCAACTAATCCTCAAAAGCCTTTTTATTAATGCGGCCTCTAATTTCTTCATTTTCCATTATTTTCCTTCAATTTCCTCCTCACATGCAACCTGTGACCTTTCACCTTCCTTTTCTCATAATGTTAATTATTTTCATAAATAAAATGTGAATTAATGTCGCATGCCTTTTTAGAGCCTTAGCCACTAGCTTTTCCAATTTCCTTAGCCATAAACAACGAAATGAACACACACTAGGATTTCTTGCCCACCATTCAACTTGGAATATGTGTCCCATCATCCGTGGTATTTAAATATTTTTACATGGAGTTTTTACCAAGGCTATTATAGAGCCCTCCCCCTTAGGGGAACACCATCCTCAGTGTTCAATGAAACCTATAACGAACAACACTGCTGAAAAAAAAAACATACTTCCCATGGAGATTTATAACACAGCTCGTTGCAATATTTACAATGAATGACCCACTCAAAAGCAAAACATCATGACAACATGACCAGATAAAAGCCATACCGCATACTGGAGCTTTATAACATAGTTCATTACGATATTTATAATAACCACATATACATATACACATATACACATTTTCTTAACGAACAAATAAAGGATACGATGCCCGTATCAATCAACAAGGGAATTCAAAGGTTCACACCTCCACCCTCAATTAATACCAGGATTCACCTCCTTCTTAGGAAGTCCAAAATCGACTACAAAGTCAAATCTGTATCTAATGTCTAGCGCAATAATCTTGCGCCACTTGTCCTCTCAGTGAACAGTTACCAGTTACCGGCTCATTGTTCTGGGGCGCACTCGTAATGTGCATTTGATTCCATCTGGAAATGTTAATGACCAAAACAAATCCATCTGTGACGTTCCTTTCTCTGCTACACAGTCCCTCAGGAATCTGCTCACCCCTTCCCTATAGTCACTCACCTTCCAAGTTCCGCTGGCACCCCCATCCCAGGCAGTACATCTCTTGGCAAGGCTTCCTTGCATTAGAAGATACAAAAGCCAAGGCACATACTTGCCTTAAAACCATCAAACTCGTCATAGCATGCTCATGGCAATCAATGGAGAATATTGAGTACCATTGTTCCATAATGGCCCTGCTCCTGAATACTTTAACAACATGTTGCTCCATGTTCCAATTTCTTTTACTACTATTACCAATTCTTGCAGTGGATTTCAACCACCCAACCTCGATCATGCATTCAGACAAAGAATATTCTCTCCATCATCAATCGTGATCGTGGATAAATGAATAAATATATTAGAAATTAAAGTCAACCCTGGTACATACGGGATTGTATATAATCGAATAAATAAATTAGAAATTTAAAGGCAACCCTAGTACATACAACATTTTATGCGAAATATTATGTAACTAGTTTTATGCATAATGAAAATAGTTCATTTTTTCTTCATGAAAAAAAATTAGTGTTGATTAAAGTTGTAATTCATGGTTTCACATTAAAAAAATGGTTGAGCATGGCCTTTATGCCAAAAATTGACATTGTGGAAGCCTTTTCAGTATGAAATATGCATGTATTTGTCATTTATGATTATGCCAACACAGGTAGCTCTTTAAAAAAATATGCTTGCATTTGTTAGAAAGAGTAAATTACTTTTGCAATGCATAAAGTGAAGAGCTGAGTTGAATTGAGTTAAAAAATGCAAGTAGAGTCCAAGTAGAGTGTGAGTTAGTTAGAGAAAGAAGTCAAGGAATTTGTGAAAACGAATAGGAGACAATAGATGTAAGGTAAAAAATAATGAATAAAAGTTATTTGATGTGAATTTGTGTGTTTTTCCTCTTCTAACTTTCCATCAAATTGGTATTAAAGACTGACTTTATACATCCAAAAAATTAAAAAAGAAGGGAAGTGAGGAGCCTGTGGAGCTACAGATAAAATTATAGACACTCAATAATATATTCTATTAATTTGATGAGGAAATTACACTCATATTTATACAATCAATAGTCTCAAGATAGGAATTCTATCTTGGACGTACATTAGTGTGGTTGAGAGATTCTCTCAACCACACACTAAACTAAAAGAAACTAAATTCCTATTATATAGGAACAAACTCCTCAAATGGGGAATTACAACCATAGACAAGTAGGAATTAATTATTTCCAACTCCCCTCCTTAATGACTACTTGTCATGATAGTCAAATCCACCACCATCAGGCGAATTGCATGTACAGAACCTCCAAAAACACAATCTTCGGCCCTCGGACAGATCCACAATCTGCAAATTTGGCATTTCCAATACAGCTGAAGAATTGATCTGATCAAAATTGATCCGATCTAACTCTCCCGCAGATCCCCTTGAAGGTGAATTGGCGCGATCCTGAACGTAAAACGCGTGCCCATTGGCGCGATTAATGGCCTAACAGACGCGCCAGTTGGCCTTCCTCGCGCTGCTGTCAGCGCGAAAAGCGCTCCAATCCCCTTCTGCTCAGAAAAATCATCTGAGTCCGAGCCAGGTGTTCTGCAGTCCACCTGCTCCTACGAACACAAAGCTCCTGTATACACGTTAGCCACTCAGGGAATATGCCACCACCGGGCAAGTCCGATTTACCACCACCGGGCAAATCTGCCAACTTCAATATGCCACCACCAGGCAAGTTCGATTTACCACCACCGGGCAAATCCGCCAACTTCAATATGCCACCACCGGGCAAGTCCGATCTGCTGCCACCGAGTAGATCAAGAACTTTCAACACGCCACTAACGGGCTACTACGATCTGCTGCCACCAAACAGATCCGCAAATTCAAAGTGCCACCACCGGGCAAGTCCTGTAGCCACTAAGGCTCTATAGATGGTTTCTGGCTCACCACCAACCATCACATTACAGTGACAAAAGATGGTTTCAGGCTGACCATAAACCATTACAAAGTGGTTTTGAGATCACCACGAACTTTGAGATGCCTTTAAAAAATTTACATTTCATTCTACATTTTGGAGTTTCTGGGTACATACAATGACCATTACAATAACATACTAGGGAGTCTATTCCACAAACCACACTAACTCAAACACATATCTATTTTGTTGTCTATCATAAACGTTGTCACTGCTGCTTTACCTCATCTGTTCATTATTCAAATCTTGGGCATCTTTGTCAAATAACTTCTTGAAACTCCATGCTTAACTTGTCATTCGTTAGAGTTGCAAATTCTGACAAAATAACTTTTCCTAAATTGAGTTAGCTAGGCTCAATAAGGCTCAATAATATTGTCCATGATTCCAAGACATAAAAAATATACTTTCAGGTTGACAAAATATCAAATTTCTCTATCTTTGCCCAAAGATGATTATTTCCCAAAAAACAACAACTATTTAGAGTCCGGAAATGTCATGAATCATAACCAGCGATCCGCAATTGGCGGCTTGCTTGGCACATACCACTGGGCCGATCTCCTCCAATCCTGCAGTGTTTTGGACCCAGCAACCTTCTCCACGCTGCCCTGCCACTCCAGAAACACAACAACAACATCGCCAATCCTCTGCCAACATAACCAGTCCACCTGTTTGACCGATCTGCTGTCACCTGCTCAGATCTCACTCTCCGATCGCAGACACACCACAGACTTTGCTCAAACAATCTCCTCTCACAGCTTCAACATCATGCGGCACAGAAAGGCGCATGTGATCTGCATCCTGTATCCACAACTCTAAAGGACCTGTTTTGTTTTATTTAAGGGTAAAACTCAAGAGAGTCAACAGAGTAGCCTACACAACAGAGTCATCCTGTGCAACTTCAAAACCAAATAAAATATGTGTAGGGAGGGACACAACCAGCCGCGCCGACGAAACAGATGCACTATTCACAATAAATGCAGTTAAGTCTACAACATGAAATAGACGCAATATGCACAATAGATGCAATTATGTGTAGATGGGTTCAATCTTCACGCCGTCTAGAAGAAGCCCACGTTTCAGAATCATCATCTGTAACACTTCTTTCATATAAAATTCGATGTGAGAGTCATCACTATCATCTGTTTCGGGTCTGGTTGTAAATTCTCCTGCAACCACTTCCATCCATCCACCATTTATACCTTGGTTTTCGCCTCTTCTTTCATTCAAACGCTTCTGTAATTCCATTTTTTCTCCTTCTGGCGTTGTAACAGAAAACCTAATTGGCACTTCCCACCCAGAGGGATTTTCTGTGAATTTAAGGGCAAACACCACTCTGTAGTTGGTATTTGGAGACAAAAGCCTGCAGTCGATTTGACCACGGACCTCCAACCACCTAACCACTGATAATTCTGCCATCACCTCGAATCTGGAGTCGTATCTGTCTCCAAGAACAAACCGCCAATATCGTTCATCGGCACCCCAAATGATACTTAAGGCTCTTGCAGATAACATGTAACCCAATTTCGCTAGGGATCCTTCCATCCAAGCCATCTTTATGCCCCCATCTACGAGAATTGGATCGACGAGGCGAGCGTACAGTTCTGCCATTGAAGCTGGGACAGGGGGGTCAGCCCTGGATACGATCTAATGGCATATTTTAAGAAGGTATTTGTTCCACAGATCGTTCGAATAGGCCACAGAATTGATGAGCTTGGAGACAACTGACAATCTGCCAATGTCGCACGGTGTAGTCAAGGAGAAAATGAGCAGTATACAACTCGCTGGCAGGTCCAACATACCTGTCTCGCGTTCAGGATCAGGATCAGGCACTAATCCAGCAATTGGGTTTCCGATGGCTGCCATGGCTACCTTTTTTCCCATAGGGCCTGCCATGGCTACCTGTTGATATACTTTGTAATGCTGCTGTCCCGGAAAGGATCTCTGTTTTGTTGGAATCAAGAGACTTTGGGAAAGGCACATCAATTTCCGAAGGCAAAGGATGGGAAGCAGTAGCTCTGTTGTCTTCAACAGCCTTGGGCGAAAAGAGTATATTGACTGTCTACGAAATGCCACTCCAAAGAAATGGGTTAAATGCCGTCGCTGCCTTATGTACAAGGGCTGCCACAGTAAGTATAATAACTGTGGCGCAGAGCAGAATAACAGACACGTCCCTTACAATGTGCTTCTGAGCCGTCATTGCCTCTTTCCTTAACCTTATGGGGTTGGCATTCTAGCACACAGAACATGCCCACGCTGCATACTCAACGAAGCTTACCACTTCTGCCTCAGGGATTAGCTGAACGGAGCTTGCCACAAATCATGATCCACCTTTTCGGGAGCCTGGGCGATCTACGTTTTGTCGGCAAAAAATACCACCGATCAAATCACGCCCGGTTTACCACCGATCACCTAGGTAGGTAACCAGATCCGCAACACCACATATCACCACAGATTACCGGATCCACAATACCATAGATCAGCAGATCGCCAGATCCACCGATTCTAGGGTCAATCTGCAGCGATGAACGCTGCCAATGTGGACCAAACAATTTGGCAGGCTCCCCTACACGATCCTCACACCACCTGCTCGATCTAGACAGTCTCATCCACTGTTGACCTCTGGATTGATCCTACACCACAAGAAGAGCAATATAATAGCGCCGATGGCCCCAGGAAACGCGTCAATCTCCCTTCCCTTACACGGATCTTCATCAGCACACCACATCAGTGCGTGGTTTCTACCAATATATGCGTCTCCAAAAAAAAATAGCGAACAGAGCCTTATTAGGAAAGGCACTTGACTTGGCTTTGCAACACACCGCCGAAAGTTTCTTTAACAATGGTATCCGCTTTCCGTGGGCATCATAACGGCTTCCGGTGACCACAAATCCATGATAGTTGCACAGATCCTCTGTTGCAGGGAATTGGTGATCAACAACCCTAAACAAATCCCAAGTTTCCTCGGGTTCGCTCACAAACTGGCGAATAGAGTGAAATATCTGCCATATCTTTTCTTCAAATAGCCCTCATCAGGCGCACACTACAAAACGCCAAACCTCTTCCCCAAAAAAATACAACATCAAAGATCTCGAAAATTATTAGATTATAGGAACACTACCTTGTGGCCCCAGATCCACGATTCAGAAGAAAAAGAAAACGATGAATCTGACCAACACAAGGCCTTAGAGCCTGCGATGACCACAAAAAAAACTAGATCCAGCAATTCAATACATTCTTGACCAAAGGATCACGCTCGCAAAGGAGCGATCTAGCATATTAATAACAGAAATGCCATCGATCTCCCATCTACCCATCCGTAGAGATTTTTTGCTGCAAACAATGAGATCTCCAAGACACCAGCGATCTATTACACGACGGGCCACCATTCCAAAAAACACAGCGACAGCGTTGCCAGTGAACAGAATCAGCAACGACAAGGTCAAGCACGGTCTGCACGTCGCTAGGCTGCGAGGCTAGCGGCGACACTCAACGACAAGCACAACGGATGATGGACAAGCAAATATTCACAAAACCTTTATTCTCTTCAGCCCAGGAGCAACCCAGCCCACGAGGGGCTAGGCCCTCAGGCTCTGATACCAAGATAAAATTACAGACACTCAATAATATATTCTATTAATTTGAATGAGGAAATTACACTCAAATTTATACAATCAATAGTCTCAAGATAGAAATTCTATCTTGAACGTACATTAGTGTGGTTGAGAGATTCTCTCAACCACACACTAAACTAGAAGAAACTAAATTCCTATTATATAGGAACAAACTCTTCAAATGGGGAATTAGAACCATAGACAAGTAGGAATTAATTATTTCCAACTGCTATTACGGTATCTATAGAAAAGAGCCGAGAGAGCTAAGGTCAGCTGAGGTCTGCATGAAAAAGGTGCCACAATAATGAACTGTAGAAAAGCGTCCACTCCCATTATAACGTAGGATAAGTGGTTAAGGCATGGCCGTTACAAGTAACAAACAAACTCGCGGCGTTCATTCATCACGAGGTGCATTAGCAGAAACGCAGTACTCCCTGTATGAAAACGCATTAGTAATGCGGCCAAACCTTATTCAAGTCGCGTTAGTGTTTATAAATGTGCCTCAATTCATTCGAGTAAAGTCACAGGTTCGTTCACGAGTCCAAAGTGTTTTTTGAAAGAAATATTGAAGATTTTTTGTATTCATGCGAGGGCAATTCTAAAAGACTTCAAATATTCGAAAGGGTTTTTTTCGTTGAAAGGTAGCGGGATTATTTTGTTTGTTTGAAGAACCACTCTTTTTTTCTTTGCCCCTTCGAAGAACCACTTTCTTTTTGTTTTTTTACAAAGAATCTTTATTGTATAAAAGAATTGAAGGGTTTCGTTTTTGTTTCAAAGTGTTATTAAGAAAAGAGGCTTATTAAATAACGTTTATTAAATGGGAAGGCTTATGAAAGATTATGAAGGTTTATAATGAGAAAAAGAGATTTTTAAAGTGATATTTTTTTTTGGTTAAAATAGAATTTAAAAAAGGGAAGAGATTTTATTGTAAAGATAGTTTAGTGGCTTAAAAAAGTGAAAGGTGAATTGGTTCGTAAGATTTATTTCTATTTTGTCAAATATGATAGTATTTGGGATTATCATATTTCGGTTTCAGAAAAATTTCTTTATGTGATAAAGGTACGTGAATCCAGTGGAGATTGTGCTCTATGGGGCGTATATTGAAAACCATATTTTTTTCAAGGGCAATATAGAGAGAAGCCTCATGCAATAAGAAAAGAAATAAGAAGCAAAAGATGAATGATAAGCAAGATGTTAGATGCAGAGAGAATGTGGATAGCCAAATAAGGTATAGCGTGAATGCATTTATTATTAATAATGATACACATTTATAATACATGGGAGTGACCATTGGATTCCATATTCCAAGGTCTTTTGGACTCCGGTGGTTGTTCACATTCCCCACCAATCCATAGAGGATTAGGTGTACAACATTCATCCCCTTAATCCAAAGGGGTATATATGAGTCCAAGAAGAGTATTGTAATACAAAATATGCAAAAATGCATGGTAGCACTAGGCTGAATGTGTTTTCTGAAATTTTGGTATAAGGAGGGTGGTTTAAGGATGACCACCAACACTGGAACGCTTAGTGCAGTTCCCAAAACTCTTCCAAATTTGGCATGAAGCTGAGGTCTTTTGCTAGTGGAACTTCTCCTCATGTTTTGAAGAGAGAAACTTTCAACCTTGAAAGGGTGGTCTCACCCCACATAAAAAGGGAAGTCTCACACCCCATAAAAAGGGAGAACCTCAACTTGAAAAGGGAGGTCTCAACCTGTGATGGTTTAAGGATGACCACCAACTCTAGAATGCTTAATGCATATTAAAATTGGTAACTAGGGCCAAACTCCATGTGGGTCATCTTATTTATGGTAGTTGATATTTTTATTGAAGCCCTCTCATCGAAAGGTGTAGGATTGATCTAAAGATCATCCGATTCCGATAAGTATTCAAGGAGTTATAAATTTATTTGCATTATAAGACTAATTGTCAAGTCAGCCAACAACTTATGTAGGCTCAAGAAGCCCAAAGGTCATGTCTATTCAACCTCTACATTTTAGTATAAATATAGAGGACTTGAAGTCATTTTAGAACAGACATACACTCTTAATGTGAACTCCTCTCCACGTCTTGGGTTTTTGGAGAGACACTAAAGAATACATTAGATGCCCTAGCTGCAGATGATATTCAATGCATATTGAAGACCTATTTACACGCTGGTCATACACTATTCATGCAGAGATATATATGTTGCTCATGGAGACATATATATACAAGTAATGGTGACAGTTACACACAGTTCAACGTAGTCATGGTAACATCTTAATGTTGTTCATGAGGCACTTATACGTTGTCATAAAGGGGAGCCGCAGTCAAGGCATGAAGTTGTATTAAGGAGCCATAGTAAGCTAGAATCAGTAAAGGGAGGAGCCATAATGAACCGCACTGAGCCGTAGTCATAAAGAGGGAAGCCACAGGAGCCAAAGTCACAAAGAAAGGAGCCACAGTCACAAAGAAAGGAGCCACAGTAGGGTTTGACTGTACCTAGTTTGGGTTTAAGGTGTAGGCACAACCTCATGGAGCAAGTGGATGGTGTCACTGCAGTGAGTTGGAGTCTCGAAATTCTCGCATAAATAATGGAAACAAAGAATGGTTGTAGTCTGGGCATGTCACTATCTCTGTCTCAACATTCTCTCCCAACATACTACAGTTTCAGCATACCAGTCATGGAGAAGATCTAGATGGTATCATTATAACAGTCTCGATGATAAGTACAATGGCTCAAGAACTTGTGGTTAAGTAGAAGTACAATAATATGAAACCTCAGTGAGAACTATAACTTGTTGTCTCTTGATGGGTATCATGACCCGAGAGACAATCCCAACATAAGAAGGAACAATACCACGGTCTTAGTGGACTTATATCTCAATAGTAATTGTACATATATGATGAAAAGAAGCCCAAACCCTCACTATATCGGAATAAGGTTCCACTATTACAGTTTAGTTAAAGTACAGTAATGGAGATCAAACTTTCAGGTAGATCTCATGAATATGATAAAGAAGGAACAATGAGGATCTCAGTGATGATGCAATAGCTTCAATGGTGCAGTAATGAGGATGACGTCAGCAGAAACAAAAAGAAGGATTGATATATTGCTCTTGGAGAGGCACAACGTGTATGGTACAACAAATGGACGAAAGGCAACACTCTGATAGGTGAAGGAGCCACCTTAGAAAATCAGTTGAATCAATATGTCTTCAACTGATCTCATGCGATATCAAAAGTCAAAATATTGACTTCTATTGTAAATGTACTATCTCTCTCACCTTCTCTGCTAAGCTTTGAAGAACATAAAAGAAGAATTGATCAAGGGTTTCCCCACATTGGGGTTTGTCCTTGGCTGGCGCCACATATTGTGTCCTCTTGTCTTGGCTTGTCTTCTGCGATTTATATTTATGTTCTATCTGCAGTTTACCTTAATGCTGGTGTGATTGCTAACTGTGAAAATGTAAATAAAATGCTCTAGCATAGAACATACCTAAACTTAACATACTATCAGAGCTTAGGTAAAAACAATGCCCAAGCAAGAGTGAAAGAGCAATCACCAAAGACAATAGGGACATGACAAAAGGATCAATGGGTTCTACATCTCTCTTCTAAGTTCACAAAAGGTGAAGTTGAAGCAGAGCATATTATCAGAATGGCGTAGCGGAAGTTTCTAATGGCCTACTTAAAGATCACTTCATTGGGAAGTTCGGATCTATGGGTGGAAGGAAAGGCAGATGCCTTGATTGCAATAAGTTTGACCATCATGCGAAGGAGTGTCCAAAAGACAGGGACACATCTCTTGATAAAGATAACAATCATTCCATGGGGACATCTTCAATGATCAAAGGAATGACTGGTAATGCAAGTCATCAAGGAAATGGTCGACTCTTCAAAGGAACCTCAAAATCTCTTTTATGTACCTGATCGAAAGAAGAACTTGGTGTCCATCTTGGAAATGGAAGTCAAAGGTTTCAGAGTGGAACTCATTAATGGAAAGGTACGTATTTGAAAATAGATTTTTCAAAGATGTTTTTGAGTTCAGGGTTATATCAAGTCCACTGGGGTCCATGTCCATTGACTCATAACCAAAGGTCTGTGATCCAGGAGGATCTTGAGACACAAAGGGGATGGATAAAGGCTCAAAATTCAAAATGGTAGAAAGGAGAATTTGATGGCAGCAATTGAGAGGGCTCGTCTTCCTGATCGTGGTGGCATGAATGGTTTGTCAATCTGAGCTCGTATGCGAAAGATAGAGATCTTCAAAGATTGGTATGGTAGAGGAAAAGTGGGGCCCATAGTGCGCCACATGGCAACCCATAAAACGCTGACACATGGCAGCCCGTCATTCCCCTCCTCAACTTGCACAAGAGACATTTCGTTTATAATGGCTAACTATATCAAATCAAAAAAAATATACAATAATCAAAACCATATCATAATATGATAAAATTTATAACCATAAATCACAAAATATAAAATAAAATAAAAAACAAAAGCCAACGTATAGGAGGAATACGTGGCACACATGGAAAGGGTCATTAACAAACAAACCCATACAGAGTAAAAACCATAAACCAACATATGTGGAAGGTCAAAGAATTGCAATGTATGGTTGTATTAAAGGAATATGGTTGCCAACCAACGTATGCCATTTGTGGCACATATCCCAACGGACATAACGTATGCAGGTTCCAAACAATGCAATAAGCAGCTGCTAAGGTTAAACAGAATATGGTAAAGTCATACCACTCCAACGAAGGTTCCATACATGGTAAACATAACAAGGTGCAATGGTTCCCAGCACGGTCTCAACGGATATGGTTGGTAAGATATGGTGGATGGGGAGCAGCCATGTGGTGGTCCCACCCCCCATAAAGTTCAACATAGATAAAGTTTTAGCATAAGCCTTCAACGTACAACATAGCATGTTTCGCAGGTTGGGGATGGGTGAGTGTGGTCCCGTGAAGTACGGGCCCACTCCCCAATCAAAAGTTAAAAAATATATTTTTAGATACATATATGGAATGCAGTTTTTGATATGGTTATGTAAAAAATGGGTTTGGTAAAAATAAAATATAACCACCTTATGGAATAATCTGCCCAGGTTTATTTAAACCCATTTTTTTTACCATTAAGGGAGAGAGATCAACGAGAATGGATTTTGAGACCAGTTGTCGAAACCCTGAGTAGCTAAGAAACATTGGTAGAACCTTGCTTGTGCAACATTTTTGTAGGAAGGTGATTTTGGCCCAGACTCAGAATTGGGAAAGTTTTATATGGATTTTGCACCTCTCGGTGAAGGGAATCCATTGGTAGTGTCAGTTTCTGCAATAGAGCTCTCAAATTTCTAGGCATTTTCCAGCATGGAGGTATAATGCTCTACTTTTGTAATTAATGAATGTAACTTCTTTTGATGCCATTTTTAATGAATGAAGGCCTCCCCATTGATTGAGCAGGGCCCGGAGACATAGTCTAGGAGGGATGAACTCTGTTATCAAGTTATTGTATTCTTGTCTTCTCATGTGTTTCTTCTTCTTCTTCTCACATGTGCACATTTAATTTTCTCTTTGGTTAAGCTACAAACTGTTTATGTAATTCTTTTAATGCATCTATAAACCAAAGATAACTTGGATCAATCTATGAGTCAGATGGCGATTGGGATGCCTGTATTCAAAAGAAGCATGAAGGTACATGTTTGAGATGTACCGAAGGAAAATATTATAAGGGGACCATTCCACTCATATAACAAGTCCAAAAGCTTGGAACAACCCAAGGAGTTTGAGATTGATGATCAGGAATCTCACGTATGCAAGTGGAAGAAAGCCCTCTATGGCTTGAAGAAAAACACCCCAGGCATAGTATGAGAGGATTGATAGCTGTCAGATGTAGCTAAGATTCACTAGGAGTGAAACCGATCCAAACCATTACCAAAAGGTTGTGGATGATAGGCCTCTCATACCGGCACCTATGTCTGACAGGTGCAGACGCTCTCATTTATAGAAGATAGAGGGAGTTGGATTCCAAATGTAGAAAGATAAACTGCAAGCCTGTGACTACCTCGAGGATCTTAACTTTTAGAAGTTATATGGTAGTGATGTTAGACCAAATTTGGGAAATGCCTCTAAGTTTCATAAACACATTCACATTGATGTTCTTAGTGAACCTCCATCCAAACATATGTTTTGCAGTTAGCATGGTGTGCTCATATTTGGTTGAGCTTCACTGGATTGATGCCTAGAATCTTTTGAGATATCTTTAGGGCACAATCTCTCATGGATTGAGATACACTGCCTTGAATATGAAAGCACATGATTATTCGAATGTTGAGTGGGAAGGTAGTGTGGAGGATCACTAGAGCACTTCTCAGTGCTGGTTCTCCTTGGATTCTGCATTGATATCATGGATGAGCAGAAAGCAGAAGTCAGTTTCTATAAGCACTGCCAAGACTGAATACATAGCTATGAGTATGATCTCGTGTGAAGCTGCATGGTTGCAGAAGCTCTTAAGTGAGTTGTTTGTTCACATGATGAATACCATTGTGATTCTCTGGGACAACTAGAGGTGGGATTCGATTATTGAGGAATCCTGTATTCGATGACTTCTCCAATAGATAAACATTAGATACTGCCTTATTTGGGATATGGTAAGTCGATAAGCGAGGAGGCTCCATCGCATTGAGATTGATGTACAGGTCACAGACATTTTGTCTAAGCCCTCGAAAGGTCAAATCTGTGACTTTCCCAAACAACTTGGTGTCGTTGAGAGACCTTCTTATAAGGGTACTTCATGTTGCATGCACTAAGCTCTGGGAGCTCTGGGGGTGCGGGACACTTCTTGGAGCAACACATAACGACAGGGTGACTCACCATCCCCTGGTGGTGCACTTGTATTGGGTAAAAGAATCAAAACTTTCCCTATGACACCCCGTCATGACTATGTAGCAAGATGATTAGTTCTCCTATGAGGTCTGGATGATGTGTTCTCCATGACGATTGTGTAGCAGGCTGATTAGTTCTCCTGTGAGGTCTGGATGATGTGTTCTCCATGACGATTGTGTAGCAGGATGATTATTTCTCTTGTGAGGTCTCGATGATGTGTTCTCCATGACGATTGTGTAGTAGGATGATTAGTTCTCATGTGAGTCCTGGATGATGTGTTCACCATGGCGATTGTGAAACAGGATGATTTGCTCTCCTGTGGGCCAGGATGATTAGTTCTCAATGGCATCCACTAGACAGTATGATTCGCTCTCCTTTGGACAGGATTATTTGTTCTCTTGTCGAGGCACCCTACCCATGCAGTTTGGGACTCATGAGAAGTACCTCTCATCTAATCACTGAGCAGGGAAATGAGGATAGGGACCATAGTAGTATTGATGGATGCATCACTATATCTATCATACTCCCTATTCTAGGATGACCTTCATTGATCTGGGATCAATGATACTGGTCTGGAACCAATGGTAGGAGTTGTACCCACTATGACACTGACTTCGGGTCAGTTGAGGACTAGTCTGGGACCAGTGGTGCATACTCTGAGACTGATTTCGAGTCAGTAGAGTACTGGTCTGTGACCAATGGTAGGATTTGTACCCACTATGACACTGACTTCGGGTCAGTTGAGGACTGGTCTGGGACTAGTGGTACATACTCTGAGACTGACTTCGAGTCAATAGAGTACTGGTCTGGGACCAGTGGTAGGAGTTGTACCTACTATGACACTGACTTCGGGTCAGTTGAGGACTAGTCTGGGACCAGTGGTACACACTTTGAGACTGACTTCAGGTTAGTGGAGAATGATATGACACATTATCAATCAATTATTCTTCTTCATGGTTCAGTAGATCTAAGTTGAACAAAGAAGAGCTAGCAGAGCTGAGTAGAGCTAACAAAGTAGAGCAAAGCTGAGCTGAGCAGAGTAGAGCGAGAAGAGCTGAGCAAAGCAGAGCAGAGCAGAGCTAGCAGAGCTAAGCAGAGCCAGCAGAGCTGAGCAGAGCTATCAAAGATGAGTAGAGCTTAGCAGAGCAATGTAGGGCACTGATGGCAAAGATAGTACAACTAGACATATGGATCAATGGATGGAGTTCTCCCTATTTGAGAGGAAGTGTTAAAATTGGCAACTAGGGCCAAACTCCATGTGGGTCATCTTATTTATGCTAGCTGATATTTTTATTGAATCCCTCTCATCGAGAGGTGTAGGATTGATCTAAAGATCATCAGATTGCAATAAGTATTCATGGAGTTATGAATGTATTTATATTATAAGACTAATTGTCAATTTGGCCAGCAACTTATGTAGGCTCAAGAAGCCTAAAGGTCATGTCTATTCAACCTCTACATTTTAGTATAAATATAGAGGACTTGAAGTCATTTTAGAACAGACATACACTCTTAATGTGATCTCCTCTCCACATCTTGGGCTTTTGGAGAGACACTAAAGAATACGTTGGATGCCCTAGCTACAGATGATATTCAACGCAGATATGAATACCTATTTACATGCTGGTCATGCAGAGATATATATGATGCTCATGGAGACATATATATGCAAGTAATGGTGACAGTTACATGCAGTTCAACGCAGTCATGGTAACATCTTAATGCTGTTCATGAGGCACTTATGTGCTGTCATAAAGGGGAGCTACAGTCAAGGCATGAAGTTGTATTAAGGAGCCACAATAAACCACAGTCAGTAAAGGGAGGAGCCACAGTGAACAACACTGAGCCACAGTCATAAAGAGGGAAGTCGCAGGAGCCACAGTCACGAAGAAAGGAGCCACATTAGGGTTTGAATACAACTAGTTTGGATTTAAGGTGTAGTCAAAACCTCATGGAGCAAGTGGATGGTGTCACCAAAGTGAGTTGGAGTCTCGACATTCTCACATAAAGAATGGCAATAAAGAATGGTTGTAGTATGGGTATGTCACTATCTCTGTCTCAAAAATCTTTCCCAACATACTATAGTCTTGGCATACCAGTCATGGAGAAGATCTAGATGGTATCATTATAACAGTCTTGGTGATAAGTACAATGGCTCAAGCACTTGTGGTTAAGTAGAAGTATAGTAATTTGAAACCTCAGTGACAACTATAACTTGTTGTCTTTCGATGGGCATCATGATCCTAGAGACAATCCTAGCATAAGAAGGAACATTACCACGGTCTTAGTGGACTTATCTCTCAATAGTCCCTGTACATATATGATGAAAAGAAGCCTAGAACCCTCACTATATCGGAATAAGGTTCCACTATTATAGTTTAGTTAAAGTACAGTAATGGAGATCAAACTTTCAAGTAGATCTCATGGATATGATAAAGAAGCAATAGTGAGGATCTCAGTGATGTTGTAATAGCTTCAATGGTGCAACAATGAGGATGACCTTAGCAACAACAAAAAGAAGGTTCGATATCTTGGTCGTGGAGAGGCATAGCATGTATGGTACAACAAATGGATGAAAGGTAGCACTCTGATAGGTGAAGGAGTCACCTTAGAGAATTAGTTGAAGCAATATGTCTTCAACTGATCTCATGCGGTATCAAAAGTCAAAATATTGACTTCTATTTAAATGTAATATCTCTCTTACTTTCTCTGCTAAACTTTGAAGAATATAAAGGAAGAGTTGATCAAGGGTTTCCCCACATTGGGGTTTGTCCCTGGCTAGCACCACATCTTGTGTCCTCTTGTCTTGGCTTGTCTTCTGCAATTTATATTTATGTTCTATCTGCAGTTTACCTTAATGCTGATGTGATTGCTAACTGTGAAAATTCAAATAAATTGCTCTAGCATAGAACATACCTAAACTTAACAATGCAATTCCTGGAACTCTTCCAAAACTGGTAAGAAGCTAAAGTCTTCTGCTACATTAAGTGTCCCCAATTCTTTAAATAGATGTCTCAACCCCACATAGATGGTTTAAGGTCGATCATCAAGTGAAGGCATGCTCAAGGGAATTTATGTCTCTGGCTATAACTTTGAATTTGGTATGGCAAGTTGTGGCTAAGCCTTGTTTGATGTGGGTTTTAAACTTGTAGATGACCATCACTTCCCCCCTTTTCAGATACAAGGTGAGAAGATGACAAAAACTCAGCTGCAAGATTGTTCAATACTCTAGAACAAATTCTGACATATGACTAAAACATCTTCTTGGTTTTTGAAGCCCATTGCTAAGAAGCGATCCATCCAAGATGAATATTTGTACTTATAGGAGGCTTGTTTTTTAAGCATATGTTTGAAGAATGAGTGGTTTTATGACAATTCTCACATGGATGAAGATCAAAACAATGGCCTTTAATATGGTCAACTCGATCACAGTTTTGGCATTTAACATTTTTTTACAACGAATGTGGAGGGGGAGAAGAATCTGGAACAATTGAAGGTGAACTGCTATGAAGAAATCTAGCACTTTGAAACTGGATGGGTTTTGAGTAATCTGGAATGTGAAAGGAAAACTCATTATCATATCCAAGACCTGTTTTTTGTTTTTTATGGACAAGCTCTTCCCAAGGTCTGATGATTGGCTTGGGAAATGCAGTCTAAATTTCTGTTTTTCCATTCAAATATGTTCTTGCACTAGGGACAGAATGTGAATCAACAGCAACTTGACTGACTTGATGACTTGCTGGTTGTTGATAGGATCATATTTCAAAGTCAAATAGGGGATTCTTTTGAACAAAAGCAAGTTCAGATGGATGTGTCTCTATTGTAACTCATCTTGCTGAAGTTGTGATTCGAGTTGCAAAAATTCTAAATTTTCTTGTGCATTGTGCAGGCAACGCTGAATATCTGTGAGAGTGTATTTGCTAACTTTGATTGTGCTTTCAATAGTATACATGATTAGAATTTTTAGTAATTCTAATAAAACATGAATTTTCACCATTATTCAACCAACTCAGGTCAACAAATGACCATAGACGTACTTGTAAAGACAAATAGCTAGCAATGCAATATTCTTCAAAATTAAATGTGCCCAATGATAAGAGGGAAATCTACTCAATTGATAATCCTTTGCAAGCAATAGATATCTTCCTTGAATAATGATTCTTCTATCTTTCTGCGGAAGTTGAAAAATCCAAGCAGTAAAGAACTTCATTTAAAACTTGGACAAGTGAGAAAATTAAATAGTTTCATCACCATGGTTGTGAGGTATACCTATAGTGGTTCACATACAAAGGCTCCAAGGATAAATGAGCATGCACCGGAGGGAACTGCTGACAGAACCGCAGAAAAATCCCAATACAACAATTAACAACCTTTGTTTTCAAATTTCTAGGTAGTCCACAATATCTAATTGGCTCGAACAATAGATGGCAAGTTTATCAGATATTGCTCCTCGAATTTATGAGTAAAATGCCTAAAAAATAACCTCATCGAAATATTCTAGAGTCGATGGTAGAGGCAGATTATGGAGGGTGAACTGGAGTATGAAATGTCCGCTGGGAGAGGTGGAGTATGAATGCAGGGAGTCCAAGAGACTGAGGTTGAGGGCCCAGGGACCGAGGTCGAGCAGCGCAGTGTGGAGCAGTAATTTGGAGAACCACTATTATGCAACGATATTATACGAGTTTTTTTCAGTACTCTGGTTCCCAGATAGGTTCTATACAGAGCCTCTGATTGAGCTATATCTAGCTTTTGGATTTTGACACCGGAATGAATGTGCTTGGAGTGTGCATGAACCGATTGAACCAGTATGGCCTGTGTTCGAAACTTAATATAATTACATTTCTCAGAGAAACTATTTATGCACAGCTCATTGTCTTTCGCAGTGGCTATATAAGAATACTTAGCTCCATTGTCCTTAAACCAATGTTGAGTCTCACTACTAACTCTAGGCTTTATCATTGACTAGTGTGTCGAAGCTCTACGTTGGTAATGAATCTCAATTTCGTTCTGGTGACCGGAGGTGCTGGTTTTATTAGAAGCCAAACCAACTTGCAGCTCCTCGAGGATGGCTACGAGGTTTATATCATCGAACATACTACAAGATTTAGTTGATCGACAATTCCGCCAAAATCTTCACTTCTTTTGGAGATCTAGTTCTCAAAGGCATGAGAAGCAATACACTATGTACAATAATTTTAATGCACAACATCTATGGCACCTTGGAGGGCTGAATACAGTCAAAATTTGCTTCAGTTTGGCATTGAAAGGCTCCTTCAAACCCTAGACCATATTTCTATCTAAGCATTTTTCATCAATCCCACAACATCCTCGAACCTTTGTTTTGTCCCCACTAAAACTTCTGTAAAGAGCCAGAAGGCTGGCGACTCTCCAGCCAAGTCAGGGAACGGCAGTGGGAGCAGAATGCCTCACAATGGAGGCGTAATAAACACCATAGAAGTTAATGCAATAATCGAAGGAGAGTTATCTTATATTCAACAATCATATGATAGAGGCAGAGTTATGACTATTGGGTGGTAATATAGGAAGTAGTATTAAATGGCCAGCGTTATATGGGGATACACAATGAATACATGCATATGGGGTATATATATATATACTAAAACACAGTTAACAAACCACAACTATTAGATAACGTAATGGGAGGCAGTTTGGAGGCACTCGATGGTTATAACATAGCGTGGAGGTATGCCAACGTTATATGTAGGAGCAGAGTTGAGTGCAGCCAATGGTAATACCACAATCGAGTTCACATTCATTTGTGGGGAATCACCAACGTTCGGAGTCAATATGTCGCTCAGTCTCTTTTATGCATCAGTCTCATAGTCGTGAGGTCGAGAATGCAGGCTTGAGCACAAGGATAAACATCTGACAAGATAGAATGCGAGAGTAGTGAGTAGGTCTGAATAGGAAGGGGTGTTAACTTCAAGTTTCTAGAAGTCAGAGAATGAATGAACCCTCTTAAAATAACCAAGTAATTAGACCGTATCAATAGGCCACAAAACCAGTGGCTCACAATAAATAGGCACCGCAGGAATACACCTGCAGCTCTGATACCATGTCAGATGCACATGGAATGTGGATAGCTAAATAAGGTAAAGCGTGAATGAATTTACTATTAATAATGATACACATTTATAATACATGGGTGTGACCATTGGATTCCATATTCCAAGGTCTTTTGGACTCCGGTAGTTGTTCACATTCCACACCAACCCATAGAGGATTAGGTGTCCAACATGATGACAATCATGGGTCAAAAAAGACAATTCAAGGAGATCAAAAGAAGAAATCAAAAAGAGGAAGACATCATTTCCATGTTTAGAGAGGTTCTGGCCACAACCAAGGAAATGAGAAGTCTAGAAGAAGACATAGAAGATGTCAAGGGTGATTAGTGTAGCATGGATCTGCTACCTCGTATGTTTACTAGTAAAAAATTCATTTGTGGGTACTCAAAATGCAAGCTTTTCGTCGACATAAAGAGTTTCTTGAGTACAGGTCTAATAATCCATATGATGAAGTATGTGATCCTTTAGTATTGGATTTTATAAAAAAACATTAGATGAGAAGTCTTTATGCAACGTAGCGAAAGATACATAGTCCTAGGAAGCATGGGCAGGAAGTAGAATTTGGCACAAAGGAAAGTGACATGCAACAATAAATTGTGCCACAATTTGTTGAATAATCGATAGACAAGTCAACTTCAGATCTGAGAGTAGATGAACAAGAATCTTGGAAGACAACAAATCATGGAGAATCCCACTTAAAAGTGGATGATAGTCATGAAGAATATAAAAGTGAAACCCATTATGCGAACATGCATATGGATGAAGAAGACATATAAAACATTATAGAGAGAGAAGTCGAAGCCTGTATGTGTGAATCAAAACAAGAGCATATAGATGTTTGAGAACTCTATTGTAACGTGCATGCTGAAGATGATGGTGAATCCCACTATGACGAGACATGTGGATGAAGGCTGTGAAGTGAGTTTTGTATTAATGAATCTAGCAATAGAACTTCCTGATGATGGTAAAGCTTTCAATAAAGAAATGAATAACATGAGTGATCTAGTTCACAAGATTGTAGTTGATGATGACCTCTTTGCATCAAAGGTTAAGACATTTAAGTTTGAGAATGATAAAGATAGTTTGTCATATGAAGTCATGGTTTGCGAAACCGACAGTGCATCTCTTGTGAATTCAACAACGTTTTGTGAACGTGAAATTGTTAATGAGAAAATTCATGCTTAGATATCCCATCATAGAGTGAATGAAAATTATGTTGATGTTAACTATGATGAAGAAAAAATAACTGATGATGATTGGTTTCACATCATGCCACAGAGAAAACACATTAATATGCTTTTATTTAGTAAGAGAAGCCCTCTTTTGTCTTGAAGGCAAGTGGAAGACAACTTGTTTGTAGTAGAAAATGTTGGTAAATAAGTGGAAGTGAAGGTAGAGAAAGAGAAGGAAGAGGAAGAGGCAAAAGCTCTCATTGCAGAGCACAACGAAGTTGTTTTTTACATTGATTTTGAGTGCGTACATAAATAGGATAACAATCGAGTTGAAAGAGAAGATGAAGATGAAGATGTAGGAAAGTACATGGAAGTTTCTGAAGACAAATACGAAATCATTGAAAAAACCTTTCAATAATGGAGTCAAGAAGAGATTAAATTCTACTATTATGAAATATGGCAAAAATAAGCTCAAGAATATGAAGCACATGAACCAGAGCAAAATTTACAGTTTGGAGATGAAGAGTTGTGGTAACAGTCCATGAGGGAAAGAATCTTTCAAGAGGAAGTTGTAGAAGATAGGTTCAAAAAAATATAGGAGAAGTCAAAGAGAAATTGCAGCAATCGCAAGTGAATAAATATGGATCTTACAACAAGAAAGTGAAACACAGAATCACGCAGTTTCGAGGGTATAAAATTTGGAAGAGACAAAAAAGAAAATCTAAAATTGTAAAAGGTTTTTGATTGTAAACTTATTTAAGACTTAAACTTGCAGGCTTTAAATTATGTTGAATCATGATTAAGTTAAGGTTGATTTATATATTCATAATTAAGGGGGAGTGTTAGGAATAGTAAATTACCCTTGTATGCATGAATGCATGAAGTGAAGAGTTGAGTTGAGTTGAGCTAAGAAATGCAAATAGAGTCCAAGTCGAGTGTGAGTTCGTTAAGTGGGGAGTTAGCTGGAGAAAAGGCAAGTCAAGTTAAAGTTTCAATGATTCCATATTTAGAAAGTGTGGTGCTTATATACTTGTGGTTAGATCATTGTAATGTCTAAAATCCAAGATCCAAGAGAGACAAGTCACAACTCAATAGATATAATGTGAGAAGAATAATTAATAGAAGGATATTTTGTGTGAATTTTTGTATTTTTCCTCTTGCCTTTCCATTAAATTGTATCAGAATTGAGATCGAGTTTCAAGATTGAGTCCAAATTGAAGGGAGATGAGCTTCTTGCAAAGATGCCACCATTTCAAGAGAAAAGAGTCGAGGGAATGCTAAGGTACGCAGTTCCGGTCTACATGAAAAGAAGAATATTTTGTTTGTGAGTTGCCACAATGACACACTATAGAAACTATTCCACTTGTATTATAACGTAGGATAAGTGATAAAGATATCACGTTACATGTTGCAAACTTGCAAAATTCATCGTTAACTAGGTGTTAGCACTAACGCAGGTGCTCCTTGTTGGAAGGCATGTTAGTAACGTGACCACACCTGATTCAAGTTACGTTAATCTTTATAAATTTGTGTCAATTGATTCGAGGAAATTCGTAGGTTTGTTCATGAGCCTTGTGGATATTGTAAAAAGCGTTAGGCTATGCAATTTTTTTAAAGAGATATTGAAGTTTTTTTATATTCAGCGTGGGAAAGTCTAAAGGACCTAAAATATTCGAAAGCTTTATTTTCTCATTGAAAGGTCAAGGTGACGATCATGGTTTTGTGTGAAGAACTTTTTTTTAACAAAGAGTCTTTATTGTATAAAAAAATTAAAGGTTTTTTTTTCAAAGTGTTTTATTTTTTATTTTTATTAAATGGGAAGGCTTATGAATGTTTATGGAAGATTATAAAGGTTTATAAAAAGAAAAAGGGATGTTTAAAGTGTTTTTTTATTTTCTTATTAAAAGAGAATTAAAAAAAAGAAATGGAAAGAGAGTTTAGGGCTTTGAAAAGGTGAATCAATCTCCAAGAATTTTCTCTACTTTGTTAAACATGACAATATTTTGGATTCGAAAAAATCTCTCTATGTGATAAGAATACATGAATCCGGTGAATATTATGCCTTAAAAGCGAGCATATTGAAAATCATAATTTTTTGGGTGATATGTGTTGGGTGTGTTATATTCTTTCCATGACAAGTCACACATGGGGGGCGTGGAGGGGGAGTCATAGGGGTGTCTCAATGGGGCGATAGGATAACTATACGCAGTCTGAGGTAGCACATTGGGAAATTTTGTTTGGACCCTATATTAGGTGGGCAGACCTACCTATGGTTTTGTACATGGGTTTTTCACATGGTTTTGGGCATGCTGGTTTTTTACCTATGGTATTTTGTAGATCCGGTCAAGGAAACTATGGTTATATTCTAATCTAGGGTTAATGGATTGGGGTTTATCAATGCTTGGGCATGTATATATATGTATTGTAACATTGAAATGAACATAATATAAAATCAATTTGGTAGTCTCGGTTTTGGCATCTAGGGGAAAATCTTTGTGTATATCTTTTTATGTTTTATGTTCTCGCCATTGTTTACCTTTTGTTTTTAGAATTCATATGTAGGTAATTTTTGTATAGGGTTAAAACCTACATTTGGTATCAGAGTTGTTTCAGCTTCAAGGGGACACCTTTGCTATTGAGGGAGTTTTCTCGGACCTGTGTTAGACCCTATTCAGTGGGAGGTCTGCGAGGTCGAATCTTGTAGATAAAGAAGATGGCGAGCAATGGAAAGATAGAGTTTGAGAAATTTAATAGTCAGAGTTTTGAGTTGTGGAAACTCAAGATGGTGGATCTGCTTGTGGATAAAGATCAATGGATCACAATAGATCTGGGTACTAAACCAAGGACAATGTCATATGAAGACTGGGCAAAGTTGGATCAGAAAGAAAAGAGAACAATATGATTTTGTATCTCAAGTTCAGTGTTATTGAATGTATCATGGGAAGCTACGATGAAGGTTTTGTGTGATAAGTTAGGGACTTTGTACCAATCTAAGTCTCTGGTGAACAAATTGTTCCTATGGAAAAATTTATATAACCTGAGGATGAATGTTAGGTCCCTATAATACTAGTGATTCCCCCATTACTATTGTAGTTGTATCCCTTATTAATATTGTTGTGCCCCTATTGTCCCCATATTTTTATTACTATGCCCTATAGACTCCCTCTATTGTTATTTTTGTGGCTTTATATTATTATTGTTAGGTCGGCTAGGTTATATTGTGACTCCTTACACTCCTATATATAGAAATGAGGTTTTGTCATTTGAATCATCCAATAATTGTTCATTTGTGTAATGTAAAGGAGGTTTCCCCCTCGAAGAGACTGAATTATAAGGCATTGATCTCTCTTTTCTATCTTTTTGTGAGCTGGTTTCATAACATTTGGTATCAAAGCTTTGGATTCTAGGGTTTCGCTGCTCCAAAGAGGTCATCATGGCATTTTTGCTATAACTTTTTTCTACGACGTTTTAGAAGAAAAAAACCCGTTTGAGACGAAATCGCACTAAACCTCGAGTCCAAATTTCAGAGCTTTTCGCACTACATTTGTGGAGATATGATCTGAGGAAGTTGGTCTTTTTGTAGACTCCTAAATTACATTCCAAACAAGTGACCCGAGGAAAATCATCATAACTTTCTCTTTGAGCATCGGATTGAAATTTTGTAAGAAGCTACAAAAGGAAAACAGATTGTAGTTTCTTGTACATATTTTTTCAGATCCAAAGGTTGAAACAGGGACACGTGGCACGTCGTACAAGTTTTCTCTTCTAAACTAGTCTATAATCAGATCACTATGGGAGATTTGGCATAACTCTTCCTTGGAGAATCTAATTGGGATCAGACTGGTGGCATTGGAAAAAGGACATAGAGGGCTACTACAGATCGCAATTTCAGAACTGGATGATCCTAAATTACAAAGATACATCGGAGGCAATATCAAGCTCCTACAAAGTGAAAAAATATGTGTAGATTTTTTAAAATTTTTTGCTTAAGCTTGGTTTGAAAAATTATTTTGAAGGAATTCAAAGGGCATAGTAGAGAATTATTATTGGTAACTGATGCCCTGAGGAAGGAAAATGAAAACACCTAGTAGGAAACCTGAAAGCTCTAGCATGACTCATGAAGAAGAGGAAGAAATGCTACATGATATATCAAAATTACAAGACCAAGTGCAACAAATTTCACTCTCACAAAAGCTAACAGAAGCTAAGATAAATGGCGTGGAATCTAAGATAAAGGGCGTGGAAGCTAATATTGACGATTTGAAGATAGATTTGAAAACAGATTTGACAAATTTTCTATAAGAAATACTTACTAATGGTGAAAGGGTAGTAAATGAAACTCATGATGCGAACAAAAGAAATGTTAATCATGATTTCATAGACTCTAATGTTGGATCGAAGACCCACCATATTCCAAAAATCGATACGAGGAAGTTTGATGGCAAGGATCCCGCAACATGGATATTACGGATGGAGCAATTTTTCGATCTCAATAATGTGCAAAACACACAAAAGGTACGTATGGCAACTTTATATTTGGAACAAAATCAGTTTGTATGGTATCAATGGCTTTGCTCTCGTAAACAATTTATCACTTGGGCAATTTTTACGGAAGAATTGATAGCACATTGTGAGGATACAAAAAGAAACACTTTTTTTAGCCAATTGATAAGTCTCAAACAAAAGGGTTCAATAATGGAGCACATTGAGGAGTTCCAAAAATTGAACATAAGGATAAAAGATATTCCAAAGGAGCATAGGATTTATGTGTTCATAGGGTATTTAAAGGATAATATCTAACATGATGTTCACCTTTGGGAACCTGATTCATTAGAGAAGGGATTCAGGTTAGCAAGAAAAAGGGAAAGAAAAATTATGGCAACTAGGAAGCATACCACTCACAACTGCAAATATGGAAGTGTTGTTTCCGCTAGTCTTCCACAACCTATAAGGTTGACACCACAACAATTGGAAGAAAAAAGAGAAAAAGGGCTTTGTTACAGTTGTGATAGAAAATACACTAAAGGTCATAAGTGTGATGAGAAGAAATTATTCTACATAGATTGTGAAGAAAAGGAGCAAGAAAGGTCAAAGGAAGAGGATATACTCCAGGAACAAAGCCTGGATAAATAAGAAATGAATCCAACCATATCTTGTAATGCATTGGCTGGAATTACCACTCCTCAAACCATCAAGATAGAAGGACAAATCAAGAAGAAAAAGGTAATAGTGTTGATCGATTCAGAAAGTACCCACAACTTTATTCACTGTAAGGTAGCAAAAGAATTGAATTACTTCCTATATCTAGCACCAGAGTGTCAAGTGATGGTTGCCAATGGAGGAATGATAAATTGCTTTGGAAAGTGTCATACTATCAAGCTATCCATGGGAGAATATGTATTGACTAGCCCAATTCTTTCCATTCCAATGGGAGGTGCTGATGTTGTACTAGGAGTCCAATG
>APFE031556113.1:38339-45839 GCA_000404065.3 Pinus taeda
TTGTGACTCCTTAGACTCATATATATAGAAAGGAGGTCTTTTCATTTGAATCATCCAAGAATTGTTCATTTATGTAATTTAAAGGAGGTTGCCCCCTCGAAGAGGCTGAATTCTAAGGCGTTGAGCTATCTTTTGTTAGCTAGTTTCATAACAGATTGAGATTCCAGCCACTATGTCCCATAAATGTGTTCATACCATTTGCTACTACTTAAGCAGATTTGTCTCATGTCTAGTCTCAAGCTGACATGGATAACAACTTCATTGAGCACATTCAACACATCTGATAGCAGGTCCATGACATATTGGATAGAGCTAATGTGAAGTACAAGCAATGTCATGATCAACATTAGATGCCACACAAGTTCTAGGTCGGTGAAAAAGTTTGGTTAAATTTGCATAAGGAGCGCCTCAGTGGGCCCCATCGCAAGATTTTCTCACTCCGATATGAGACATACACCATCACCAAGGTGGTAGGGTAAAATACCTTCAAGCTTAGCATTCCACCATTCCTTGGTTTACACCTAGTATTTAATGTGGACTGACTGTGATCATACTTTCCCCCATTGTTTGACACATCTGACGTTGCTGAGCAGCTGACACCAACAAAGCTCAATAAGATTTGCATCGAGCATGCCAAAACTAAAAATATCATGGAAACACTGATCAAGAACACTTTCCAGCAGAGGATCAAACTATATCAAGTTGTCAAAGTAGGCAAACTCCTTCACCAGGGCAAGTGGTTCACTAGGGACTAGGTTCAACAGAAATTTCCTCACCTCCTAGAGGATCTATATGCAATGGGGACCATTTCTTCCTAAGGGGGGAGGAATGATCATGGTGGATATTGGTGGCCACCTACCTATTCCACCTAGACCTCTAGTCAGTTTCATCAGTTTCGTTGATTATAGCAACATTTACTATTTTTAGCAGTTTTCTGATCCTAAACTTCCAGAGCTGCTTTGACCCCCTAAATGAAGTTGTTTTTAGGTTCATAATAGACTCATTGTTGTAGGCATATAGGGATTGCCACAAAACCTATTGTAATCAGAGAGATATTTCCATCAAGGTATCGTATGTGCCAAATAGAGATCATATTGCCAAGTTACGACCCCAGGAAGTTGGCAACCCAACTAAACCCAGTGGGGCCCATAAACTCTTAGTGTTTCATCTACTGGGTTTACGATTTGGTTTATTTAGGTTTTTCCTTTGTTTTTAAATAATAAAATTCACTTGATGCTCATTGTAACATAGCTCAAACGCTTGTAGTCACCACATCTCTTATGAGAGATAATCTACCATCGCGCGAGCTAGTTTATTTCCATTTTGCTTCTAAGCATATTTTAGTTCTTTGCTATCAATGAAATGAATATTTATTTTTTCCGTTTCTTTGTGTTTATGTTTATATTTGTATTCTATTGCATTCTTTCATAAGTTTGGACCAGTGGTATCAAAGAGTTCTACTCTTTCTCTATTTTTCTTTGCATGTCCACAGAGAGTTCAAGGTATAAGGAGTTAGGGCTCGAACTGGTTGAACCTTTCCAAGACCAGCCTTGCAAACCTCGATGACCTCCCATGGTAGTAGAAAAGAAAGGTGAAGTAGTAGGACATACTTTCAAAATATTGCTAGAGAAATCCCTTCGGCGACAGAGAAATGAGATGATGGATTACTTTACGCAAATCCTTTGATGGCTACCCACAGGGAACACAACTTCATCCAGAAGCCACTCTTGAGGCGACACTCGCTTTTAAGGTACAAGTTAACTTTAACATTCCCATATTTGGAGGCTAGCTATATACAAACTTTGTATATAGATGGTTAAATCTGTTGGAAGGATATTTTTCAATTCATGACTTGTCTAATCAAGAAAATATCACTTCTGCACTCATTAAAATCACTCATCATGTCAAGGATTAGTGGGAAACCTATTGTGAACAAAAGGATGAAGGGGACCTCTCATTGTTTTTAGCCACACCCACTTGGAATTCTTTATGAGAGCCATCAAGGAACAATATTACCCTGTCAGAAGTTATGAAGATAAATACATAAAGTGGACCATGCTGTGGTAGGGAAGGGACCAAGACATGCCAGAGTTTACAAATATTTTTCATACCCTTAGCATGAATTTGGGTATCAAGGATTCTAAGGGGCATATGGTACTCAAGTACCATGGATGTCTACAAAAGTACATCTAGGATGAGATGGAGTTCTTGGACATCTCCTCCCTTGGTGACACCTATCGATACACTGTCAATATTGAATATAAATTTAAACAAAAGAAGTAAGAATTTGGATATGCAAATCTGAAGCAAGGGAAAGGCACCCCCAAACTACAAAACAAAGGACCAAGCCAAGGTGGGGTGACCTAGGACAACCTGTTAAAGATGAAAGAAAATAAGAAAACCACAAAGATAAAGAAGGACACATGGAAACGGTGTGAGTTCCATAAGATCCCCACTCACAACATGAGTGTTGAGCCAAGCAGTCCCTAGTGGTTGAGCTAAAGGCTTTCAGGTCTAATGCATGTTCTAACTCTGAGTCAGAACCTAACAAGGGGAATAAAAAATGGAATTAAATTATTGAAGCAGAGCCCAGTGCCACCATTTCCACCATCGAGATCCAGAAGTTTGAGCCCGAAGATCAAGAGGATGGGGAGTGACTCTTCCACTCATAGATGTGGGTGAAGGATTCTTCATTGTAGTTCATTGTCAGTGGCAGAAGCCAAAATAAACTCATTTTAGTAGAGGTCATGAAGTGGTTGGGGCTAATAAACAAACCATACCTACAACCATACACCATCAGGTGGCTACACTAAAAATGAGATCTTTGTGTCAGCTAATAGTGATTCCTTCCCTATAGCATCAAGCCCTTCACATATGAGGTACTATGTAATGTTTCTCCTCTTAAATTTTTTGATGTATTATTAGGCTAGAAATCCTTGTGGAATATTCATGCTATGCATGAGTCTAGGCCTCACATTATTATTATTTATTTGGGAAATAAATTATACAAGATACCGAAGGTAGCATCACCTACTGCCATCTCTTTGATCTCTGCAAAGAAATGCAGTAAGATTATTTCCCAAATAGGGGAATTTGTCTTCCTTGTGATTCACCCTCAGGGCAAGAATAATACCTTGGCCACATCCACCACCTCTAGACAGGTCTCCTCCACACGACAACAAAAGATGGACAAACTTGTGGAGGAGCACAGTGACATCTTCACCTCACCCGTAGGGGTACCCCTACACTGTCATGTCAAGAACTTCATCGATATGACCTTGAGCACACTACTACCCAGTAGACTAATCTAATGAAACTTTTTTTTTGAGAATGATGAAATTAAGAGGAAAATCTAGGAGCTGTTGAAAAAAGGGAACAACAAGCCAAGTTCATCACCCTATTGGAGCCCGATCGTGTTGGTACAAAAGAAAGATAACACTTGGATATTTTGTATTGACTATTGAGCACTAAATAAAATAACTATCCATAATAGGTATCTAATCCCATGGAATGATGACCTTCTGCACTCTCAAGGGGGTGGTGGGGGGGGAATATTTTAGCAAGATTGATTTAAATTTCGGTTATCACTAGGTGTGAAGTGAATCCTCTGATTTGTGGAAGACTTCCTTCAAATTCAAGGAGGGTCTTTTCGAATGACTGTTCATGATTTTCGAGTTAACAAATGCCCCCACAAACTTCATGAGGTTGATGGATGACATATTGGGGACCTTCACGAACTCATTTGTGGTAGTGTCTTTGGACAAAATCTTGATTTGCAGCCAGAGTTGGGAAGAGCACTTACACCATATTCAACGGGTCCTCCAAACCCTACAATAACACAAGTTGTGTGCCAATTTGGAGAAATGCACTTTTGGTATAACCTAGGTTCAATATATGAGTTACATAATTGATAATCGAGGTGTGCATGTGGACCTAACCAAGATACAAGTTATTCAACATTGGTCAGCCCCCATCACTCTAACAGAGCTACGTAACTTTTTGGGCTTCTCTCATATAAATTGGCCTTTGAGTAAAGTCACCAAGGGCAAAGTGAAAGCGAAGTTCTTCTAGTCTGAATGATAATGAAAGACATTTGTCAAGTTGAAGAATCACCTCTTATCTACATGAGTGCTTACATTTCAAGACCTACAACAACCATTTGAGATTGAGAAGATGCCTCTGAATATTCTATCTATGTAGTTCTTACTCAGCGGGGGCATCTGGTGGCATATCACGGTGAGACACTTTCAAAAATAGTTTGAAAGTATCCCACCTATGACAAAGAGATGTATTCCATTGTGCACACCCATCGAAATTAGAAACATTATATTCTTGGGAAGGAAACAATCATCCACACAGACCATTGACCCCTACAGTTCATACATACACAAGGAAATTTGATGAATGATTTGCATTAGAATGGTCCACATATCTAGAAATATTCCATTTCAATATTGTGTACAAGAAGAGTAACACCAATAATTTTGTATACTATATTAGCTGACCTTCAGTTATGGTGTTGACCTGTGCTCGACTCTTGTGGACACGAGACTTTAATGTGGCTACATCTTTACAAGAGAAATCTAAAATT
This sequence comes from Pinus taeda, assembly GCA_000404065.3. Classification (NCBI taxonomy): domain Eukaryota; kingdom Viridiplantae; phylum Streptophyta; class Pinopsida; order Pinales; family Pinaceae; genus Pinus; species Pinus taeda. Next base: position 42,931 of record APFE031556113.1, read on the forward strand.
TGGCAACAAATACCAAGTGCTTATGTACAACAAGAAAGTTCCAAATTTTCACCTCAAGAGCACATTGTTATGCCACCTGGGACACCTTTGTGTTCCTTCAAGCGAGCATGGCAAGATGATTTGGGAGGCACACTACAGTCAAGTCATCGAACGTTTCAGAGTATAGAAGACAGTAGCAATGTCGCACAATTATTTTTATTTTTCAAGCCTTCAATAGGATGTTGGGAAGTACATCAGATCTTGCACTACCAGTGCCATTGCAAAATCAATGATCAAGGAGAAAGGCCTATATACTCCCCTCACTACTCCTAGTTGGCCTTGTGAATCCATCTCCATCGATTACATTTCGGGCCTTCCTTCTACTAAGCATGGAAATGACTTTGTTTTTGTGGTCATCAAAAAATTCTGTAATATGGCCGTCCTCGCAGCCTACAATAAGAGTATCATAGTAGAATCCACTACTAATCTCTTCTTTGAAGGAGTGTGGGTACAATTTGGGATCCCACATTCCATTATTTTAGATTGGGACAACAGGTTCCTAAGTACATTTTGGTTAAGCCTCTGGTCGATGTTGGATACCAAGTTCACTAAGGCCACGACCTTCCAGCCCCATACTGATAGCCAAACAAAGGTCGTCAACAAGATGATCGTACACATTATGTGCATTTATAACTCGAAGCATCCATGCACATGATATGAAAGTCTCTCCTATTTCTAGCACAACTATAATAGAGCTCTTAATATCTCAACTGGTCATAGCCCCTTTCAAGTGGGATTGGGATTCCAGCCACTATGTCCAATTGTTGTGGCCATACAATTTGCAACTACTTAGGGAGATTCGGCTCATGTCAAGTCCAAAGCTGGCAGGGCTAATAACTTAATTGAGCACATTAAACACATATTATAGTAGGTCCATGACATATTGGATATAGCTAATGCCAAGTACAAGAACCTTCATGACCAGTATTGGTTGCCACACAAGTTCGAGGTGGGCGACAATGTTGGGTTAAATTTGTAGGAGCGCCTCACTGGGACCCACTGCAAGCTCTGCCTACTCTGATATGGGTTGTACACCATCACCAAGGTAGTAGGGGACAATGCCTTCGAGCTCAGTATTCCATCATTCATAGGCTTTCACCTAATATTTAATGTGGATCAGTTACGACCATAATTTCCCACATTATTGGACACATCCAATGTTGTTGAGTAGCTAATACCAACGAAGATCAACTCGAGCTTCATTGAGCAAGACATAACTGAAAGGATCATGGAAAAATAGATCAAGAAAAATTGATAGTACAACATCCATCTATATCGATTTGTTAAAGCAGGCCAAATCCTTCACTAGGGCAAGTGGTTCACCAGGGACCATGTTCAACAAAAAATTCCTCACCCCATGGAGGCTCTGCACGCAATGGGGACCATTTCATCTTAAGAGGGTAGGACTAATCTAGGTAGATATTGGTGGCCACCTACCTATTCAACCTATACCTTGATTTGGTTTCATCAGTTTCCTTGATTATAACAATATTTACTATTTTTAGTAGTTTTTCGGGTCCTAAACTTCTCGAGTTGTTTTGACCCCCTAAACAACATTTTTTTGAGGTCCGTTGTAGGACCAAGGGCCTATGAAAAATATTGTAGTAATCAGAGATATATTTTAGGTACAGGATGCACCAAACATAAATCATATGACCAAGTTACGACCCCAGGAAGTTGGCCTCCCAACTATCCCGAACAGGGCCCACAAACTCTTGGTGATCCAACTCTGGGGTTAGGGTTTTCGTTGTTTAGGATTTTCTTTTTTTCTTCGATAACAAAAATTCCCTTAAACCTCATTGTAACACAATTCAAAGGCATGTAGTTGCCGCAACGCTTCTCATAGATAAACTACCTTTGCTCGAGCTATTTTATTTCCATTATGATTGTAAGCATATTTCAGTTCTTTGTTATTAATGAAATGAAGATATATTTTTGCTGCATCTCGGTGTTTTGTTTATATCTCTATCCTATTTCATTCTAGCATAATTCCTGTTAGGGTCCTATAAATTATAGGATCATAAGTTGATTATCTATGAATTTTCATGATTGCGATTGTTGTAAATAATGTTTCATTCTGCAAATGATTTCCAAAGAAAAAATAGAAAAAAAGAAGAAAAAGAAAAGAAAGGGGATACAAAAGAAAGAAAAATTATATATGTGAAAAACAAAAGAAATAAAAAATAAGAAAAAATGAAAATACCCCAAAATAAGTGAGCAAGTCTAAATGCCCCTAAATTTCAGAAATAAAAAAAAATATATGCATGAGAAATGCCTTTAGAAAGTTTGAATAATCTACAGCCAGTTAAAATTCCACATTAGAGTTAGATAAGTAGGATTAGTTAGTTTAATAACATTGTTTAAGCATGATTAAACTTGTTGAATAAAATTATATTAGTTAGAATAAAAGTTGTTTGACCACACAGTTCAATCATGGTCAAATTTGGTTTAATTACGTTAAGCAAGGGTTGGATTAATTAACCACATTGTTTAAACAAGATTAAATTATATTAAAATAAAATTAATACAATAGTGTTATCGCATTGTATAAACACGATTTTATATAGTGATTGAATAAAGTTGTATGACATGACATGATTTTTCATTTTGTAATAAAGGACACACAACATTGAACGAGCAAGATCTCACTTGCTTAGATCAACGACGGGTGAGGTAGAGTGACTAGAATTTAGCTTGAGAAGCACATAAATAAGTGGAGAGAGGTAGAGATCCAGGCACTAGGAGATCAAATTCGGGAACCTAGAATGCCCGCAGTGGAGTCGCCAATTCTACTGTAGGGATTAATGCATGGGTGTCAGACAAAAACCCCTCTCACGTTTCCTAGAACCTAAGTCAAACGGAATCGAGGG
>APFE031556113.1:50839-66434 GCA_000404065.3 Pinus taeda
ACAGTTAGAAAAATTGATGGCACAACATAGATCATGTAGAAAACATGAACAAAATACTTCCCTTAGTGTGACAACATTGCGAGGACAAGTGTGACACCAAAAACACACTTTACAATAATTGTGACGACACTTGTGTGACAATGCTTAAAACTTTGGAATGAGTGTGACACATGTTTATATGGTAAGAGAAACTCATTTACACCAATATTACCCCTTGAAACCACTAAAAATATCTTTCATGCGATGTACAACACTTAACATGCGAAAATATGATACTTTTATTTTCTTGCAAATGGGACCAAAACAATTAGAGAAAACACATGCAATGAGCCTTAATGTTTTCAATGACAGTGTGAAAGATCAAGGTAGGCTCCAAAATTTGGGTGTAGGCCAAAATTTTGGAGGTTGTTGTAACAACGACAACACTTGGTGACATAATGGTAAAATTACATCTTCTTTGTCTAGGTTGATTCTTTTGTGGAGGGTGTAGTTCTTTGGGGAGTATTGATTCATCATGCTTATCACTTTGGTTTCCCCACTTACCCCATGAATAAACATAGTCCCCTTTGTCCCTTATCGGTTGAACACATACATAAGATCAACAATATCACAATGTTTCGAATCAAGAAAGGGTGGTATAGTTCGCAAGCTTTAGATCTCGATAGTATAGTTTTCCATCTCTAGCATTGATCCGCTGCTAGCAGGCTTGGAAAGTACCCCGGTGGAGTCACCACAAGAGCACAAACATTTCGTTGCTGCCATCAAGCATGGAAAGTACCTCAATGGAGTTTCTTTCTTCACCTCTCTACGTAGGAATCCTTTCTCTTCTTTCACCTGTATTGATATATCTATATAGGGCTATGCATAGGAACTTGTTATTTTTGTGGATGGAAGAAGGATCCTGACTTATTGAGAGAAGGAGAGGTTGTTCCCTCAGAGAAGCATATAAAGACCTTTGATTTAGTTTTTATTGTTTAGATTTTACCCCTTTTCCTCTTCTACTTGGTTGTATAAGCGCGAAAACACCAAAAAATAAAGAACTTAGTACATTCATAAGGTTTCTAGAATAGACACATGTATCATGGTTCAACACAAAACTCTCCTTACAAAAGAATCATATTTTTCGTCCAAACACCACCGGCCAAAAGGCATAACCACAACATAGAAGGAGGTCCGAAGGTTAGCCAAATGTTGTAGTGTCACTAGACTCTTTTTAACTTAGCAACATGAAAAGGAGCAAGAAAACATGTTCAAACATGACACTTATTTACGTGGACGGAAACAAAATGCAAGACCAAACAAATAATCAAACTAGAAAACAAACTATGTACATAGGGTAGGGCACAAACCTAGACCATCATTGAAAATATTTTTTAAGTCTTGGCCATTAACATGAAGAGAGTCAATATTATTGTCTAAATATTAAACATGATATATGTGTTGGCCCTACTTTTCATGCACTGTGTGTGGTCTAATCCATAGGGTTTGGAACTTAGTATGTTTCCTTTGTCTTCGTGGGATTTGTCCCACTTCAAGACTAGGTCACCCACAATGAATTCATTTTTCCCTGTAGACTTATTATCAAACCACGTCTTGATATGACTCCAATGAAAAGAAAATTTCCCTTTAGCTTTTTGTCTCTCTTCCTGCATCTTGTGAAGGGCATCTATCCTACTCTGAACCATAAGCATGGATTGCCCTAGGATTGTTGTGAAAGTTGAAGGGAAAGAAAATAGATGTTTGAGAGTAGGTTGGCTTCTTTTACATACACCATGAAGTAGGAAGATGTATTCATCGAAGGATTTCATGTGAATCAGTTAACCCATAGGTCATTCAATAAAGCAGAGTGCCAATTCCTCTGTTTAGAGAAAACAATCTTCTTGATAATGTGGATAAGGTTCTCATTGGTAGACTTAGCAAGACCATTTCCCTATGGATAGTAACTAGCAGAATGTTTCAATACAATACCATTTTACAATGCAAATTCATATAATACTAACAATTAAAAGTGCGTTGCATTATAAAAAACAAGTGAAGTCAGAATGCCAAACCCAGAGATGATATTCTGCATGAGGAAGTAGATGAATTCCTAATCATTCACTTGCTTGAGTGGAATCGCTTATGTCCACAGTGTTAATTAATGTATGGTAGTGAGAATATAATTTTTCTACTTCGATGAGTGAGGAAAAATATCACCGATGACATCTAGACCCCATTGTTGAAATGGCTCTTCCACAACTATAGACTACAATGGGGTGATTGACTTATTTCCTTGGTTGGCTCACTTCTGACATACAAGGAACTTGTGGGCATATGCACGAGAATATTTGAATAATGTGTGCCAATAAAAACCATCCCACATAATGTTTTGCATTTTAGTGTCACCTGCAAAGTGTTCTCCAGCTGGTCCATCATGGAGATGAAGCAACACTTTCTCTGAATCATTTGATTCCAAGGATCTAAGCAATACTTTGTTATGGTGATTTGTGAGAAGCACCCCATGCACTAATTGGTAAGATAATGTTAGGCCCCTATATTACTAGTCTAACCCCTTATTGTTATTAGTACAACCCACTTATTATATTGATGTACCCACGTAGTGCCCATATTGTTACTATTGTGCCATAGAAGCCCACTATTATTATTATTGTGCCCTTACATTATTATTGTTATGTCGGCTCTGATTATGTTATGACCCCTTAGACTCCTATATATAGAAAGCAGATCTTTTCATTTGTATCATCCAAGAATTGTTCATTTATGTAATGTAAAGGAGGTTGCCCCCTCGAAGAGGCTGAATTTTAAGGTGTTGATCTATCTTTTCTATCTTTTTCTTGACCTGGTTTCATAACAGATAATGCTTTCAATCTGAATTCCATATTATTTCATGTGGATAAGTTAGAGGGAAAAGCTCCATGCTAAAGATACTGGGGCACATCTGTGTACCAAGAGTTTGAGATAGTAGTGGGGGTGGCTCGCTCAAGCTTGTACATCTTGATTTCCTACTCCCACTAGGATGGATCATCTTCTGTTGCATTTGCTACTTCTGCTGCTAACTAACATAGACCATGGTCCTTAATAGTATGAACTGGTTTGAATTCTAGATCATACTCTTGTAAACTAGTCATCTAGTTCACCCTTCTCTCACCAACTCTTGTTGGACAAACAATGATCTAACTATTGTGTGTAGAACAAATATAATACAATTATTTTTCAAAATATAGGGTTGGAAGTGCTTCACCACCTTATAGAATGCATACACATGTTTATCAATGGAAGGATAGTTAAGTTCAAGTCCCTGTAGGCTAGCACTCATAAAAGATATGGGTCACTCATTGTTTTGATCATATTTTTGTGTAAGCACAATGGAAATATAAGTATTAGAAGAAAAGGTGTAGAATAGAACATCTTTGTTGAAATATAGGTTATATATGGATGGTACTTTTGTGATAACTTCCTTAATACAAGAAAATGCATGCTTTTCCATTTTGTCCCACTTTTAAATTGCATCCTTCCTCACCATCTCTTGTATCGGTTTCACAATTTGAACATAGTTGAATATGAACTTGCGAAGAAAGTTTATCTTCCCCGGGAAAGATTGCATGGCTTTCTTGTTCACTGGGAAGATAATATACATAATAGCCTTAGCCCTTTCAGGGTCTAATTTAATCCCACTTTTCTCTATGATATGGCCCAAGATATTTCCCTTAGACACTGTAAAAATATTCTTCTTGGGATTAAGAGATATCCCATATTTTCAACATCACTTGAAGATTTGCTTCAATTTGTGTAGGTGGTTGAATATTTTCTTTGAAAACACCGTGACATCATCAAGATACACCACTATGCTCTGATTGATCAGTCGATGAAATGTGATGCCCATCACACATTGAAAAGTTGCACCAACAATAACTAGCCCAAAAGGAATTCTTTTGAATGCGAACGTGCCCCATTTCATCTAAAAGATAGTTTTAAGTCTATCAGGAACAAAGACCAAACCCTAATTGTAGCTTGAATATATGTCAAGTAAAGAAAAAATTTGACCCCAATACCACCTAAAATATCAGCTCCATTGATGGCATAGTGTAATTGTCGTTGTCTGAGGCACGGTTGAGATTTCGAAAATCCATGTATAAGCATATTTCCTCTCTTTTTTTTTTTCTTACTAGGACTAGATTAGATGCCTAGGTTGAATGTCACACTTGGTAGATGATCCAAGAATCCAACAACTTTCTCTTCTCCTTCTAAATCAAGGGCTCAAGCGTTCGATTCACCTTCCATAGCTTATGTCAAAATGACTTGGCCCCTTCCTTAATTGGGATGATATGCTGGATTATTTGTGTGTTGTATGTTTTTAACTCATCATATGTCCATGCAAAAACATATTAGTACTTCTTGAATAAGTGATTGGAGGTATGTCGCTCTTGTGGGGTGTAGAAAATACGGAGATTAACAAACTTTGTATCTTTTTTTGTTCTAGGATTGGTCTTCTCATGTGACAACGTTGAAATAAGGGTTTTGATGTTGAATTATCGGGTTTTGATGTTGAATTATCCTCTAAATTTATTCTACAAGTCATAAGGGTTCTCTAGTGATACCATTCCATTCATATTTGGGTTCTCCTTGCTCACCCAAGTTACATCTTGCAACGCTCTATCATGCTTGTCCTTGTCAATGATTTCATCTTTGACTACATCAATGTTCAACATGAAATGCAGTATTCATTGGTCATCTTTAAGAAAGCGTAAATTAGTGATATTATTAGGGATGGATGGTTTATAAATAATTCAATATAAAATCCATCACTAAGTGCTGACAACCTAGCAACAACATTTTCTAATTCATTCGCACTGTGTTATGCATTCTAGGAGCCAATACGATATTAAAAGCTTGGAATCAAGAAATCTAACACCATACCTCTTGTTGATAACTTTTCAAATTAGGTGATGTACAATGTATAATATCTTGTACATGTCGTACAACGATCTTAGCATCACCTAATTCTTTAAGAGATACAACTTTGAGGTCAATAGCCTTCTATAAGACCAGGATGAGTACCTCATATTTTGCAATGTTGTTAGTGCACTTGAATTCTAAGAAGCTAGAGATCAGGATCCTTCTCTATCACGTGTCTATTAAAACAAAACCAAATCGAGATACCTTCAGTGTCTTAGAACCATCAAAGAACAATGCCCAAACATCATATGTACAAGAACTATGGCCTACACTGGTACTACTACTATCTTTTGTACAAAGGTAATTTCTACTAGTTGGAATGGGAAGGAGTTCCAACTGTGTGTCTAGTAGGACTAGGGAAGGCTGAGCAAGGTAACACTCTAGGTTAGTTTCCAAGAAGCAATTTCCAAAGGCCAGATCTGCAAAATAAATTGGATCATTCTTTCCCTTGAAAGGTGTGACAACGTGATCCATGTAAAGTTCCGAGTCTACCTAAATTTGGTTATTCCTTCCCTTATACGAAAGCCATAAATGTGACTAGCCAGTAGAAAAAAACCCCTGTAGTTTGTTGGATCAATCCCTAGTTAGTAATACACCATAGGCTTCCAAGATGTCCACAATTACTATATTTATGCACTGGTGAACTTTTTGATCAAATGATAGGCGAATAAGCACATTTCTGAGTTCACCAATAGCATGGACAAGAGTCTTATCTAGCTGAATTAATTGTGAATCTATTTTATCCCATTTCACATTGATATTTTGAGCTATAGATAATGTAATTACGTTTACAAATGCACCAAAATCAACTAAAAATTTTGTACATTGTAATTAAAAAATTCAAATGTCAATGAAAATGGAGGGCAGAGTGTGTTTGCTTCTAATGTTAATGCATTAATAAAAGACTCCAAGGGACAAGAAGATTTACCAGTTCCCTTCTGCGAAGAATCATTATCACTTGAGGAAGACTGATCAATATCTTGGACAAGTTGTTTCTGCTAGATTGCGATCCTGGTAAGTTTGAAGAGTGAAATATTAGTGTGCACTTTCTTCATGTCTTCAAATATGTTATAACCAAGCGTGGCAGGAAATGTCGAAGTGTCTGGAGGAGTGAATCTATCTGATACTTCTCGAATGGTGGAATTAATTTTACCATTGGAGGAAGTATTTTTCACTGTAGCAGTGTTTCCATACTTATTCTAAGTTTTTTGAGTTGCGTTAGCAGGCAGTGTGATCTTCCTTAATAAATTTTCTTTCAATTTTTGCCTCATTAACTCTGGTTCAGAAACTAGACCTTGGATTCTCAACTTATATCAATTATTCTACTTTTGAGCTAGGTCCTCACTCAGTGGTGATTCTTCATTAATTTTCTTTTCAAAAACAAATATGCAACTGAAAGAATTCACTTACGTGCCTAACACTCCTAGTTTCTTCAACCGCAACAATTTCTTCCTTTTCTTCCACTGGCTCAACCTGCTCATATGAAAGTACAGTGTCAATGACATGCCCAGCTAGAGTGTTCATGCTATGATTCCACTGTTGGCATGTCTTTTATGAGTGCTACTCTTGATGGAAAGAGCAATACTGCTCCATGCCCATAATTTTTACATTCAACATGACATTTAAGCATTGTGAAAACTTGGTTGGATGATTGTTGTTGTTATTGGATTTGGTAGCCTTCTCAAGAAGTTTAATTTGGGGGGCTTGTTGCTGACAGTGGTCTCACTTGACCCATTTTTTAACTCTGTCATCTCACTAGATAAATACTTGATGGTCCGGGTCAAGCTTTCAAGATCAGTGACTTCTTTATCTTTGACCTTACTTGAGGAGGCCTGAAACCTTTTACTCATGTCCTTGGAGTCTTTTGATAGTTCATCATCAATGATGAATCCAATTACATGCATGTTCTTTTCAACGACAATAGCTTCTTCATAAGTTTCGACCAGAGTTCCTTTCACAATTCCCTTAACAAAATACACGATGGTTGTCGGTAAGGTACAAATGTAATAAGCAATGGTGATGGATTCATGAGGTTTCGTATTCATAGGAGATATGTTCAATATGCAATTGAACCTCTGATTAAAATTTTTAACTTTTTCTTTTTTGTTCCATATTAAAATTTCCCAACTCCTTCAATAACATGGTTGAGGTTTTGTCATCGGCAAACTTTTTAAGGAACAACTTTTTAAGCCCATTCCAATTCTGGATTGAGTTTGGAGGAAGACTGTGGTACCATCCAACTATTGTTCCATCTAAGGTACAAGAAAAAATTCTGCATGCAACATCATCATAATGTACCTCAAGCATTTGCAAATGTAGGTAGAATTTTTCCAAATGGTCCTCCCCTTTGACTGCTTTGTCAAGGTCGGACTTTATTAGCAGCTTTTCTGGGTGCCTCAACATCTTGTGTAAAAAATCTGGTAGAGAAAGTGGGATATGAGTCATCCAATCCAAATATTGGTCTTCCATGTATTCATTTTTGTGCTCCTTCTCTTCTTCAAAATATGAGGGATCTTCCTCCTCCTCTTCGTAATTGGCTAACCTACAAAAAGTGTCATTTGAGGGTACAACGTCATCTTCATCACCACCATTAAAAGATGGAGGTTTCTCTAATTTTTGTACGGTCTCCACAATCTCTACTCACTCTTCAAGGGTAGTGAGAACCAAATCTTTGACTATAGAATCCTACCATCCAAGTAAGAGTGGTTACATTATTATTTGGAAAATAAGGAAGAGTTTGTACCCCAAGGATCAATCCGACATCCTTTGCTAGCTTATAGGTTATATGAAAGATGGCTCGGATCTACTTGTAAGATAGTTCACAAGTTTGTTTGAGACTAAGCATTGAAGATCCGCCAACTTCAGGAATATGAGAAAGGGAGGTGTTAGGAATATTGTTTTCTTGACCAGAACAAGTATGATGACGGTGGGTGGACTTATCAGCCATAAAAATTTGGCTTCCTTCCTTCTAGCACCAAAAATGTTGATAGTGTTGGGCATGCCAACATTCAAGGGGGTCTCCCAGATATGTGGTCCCAATTATACCTCACACTGTTTGGGATAGTAGCCCCATCCATAATACAAGTTGATTATCATTTTCTTAAAGGTTTTCCTTGGCTCTAACTATCACCAAGAGAGTGGAATGCATATGTGCCTTCTAAAAGAAAATGAGCAATCTCAGTGAGTTTTTTATTGTAGTTGCGTCGAGGTTCTTCTACTGTGGAGGGGTAAATAAGGTGAGCCTCTAAGAGATAGATAGTAGTACCACTCTAGTAGAAGCATACACAAAAAAGAGAGATTCATCTAACATCCAAAATAATAGTGTAGAAAAAAGTGATGGTCATTGCAACCATTATAACACATTCTAAATATGATAAGAACTAAAATAACCAAAATAGTTCAGCTACTTTAGTACTGGTGAAAACAAAAATGAATCATAAACATTCACATAATAGTCTTACAAATATTCATAACCCATGCATGAAGAACATGTTGGCCAGTAGGCTTCATATATTAAGTAAAATTCCCAAGACACGTATATACAACAAACACCACTAGCTCCAATAATGGAGTGTTAGAGCTACTACTTACTCCCATAAAGAACTAGCTTATATCTATGATGCCTTGTGGGAGGAGCCAAGGTGAAAATTCTTTTGATTTTACAATGAGGGTGTATATATAACTAATGAGGTGATCCTTCACCTCCCTTGTGACTCTTTGACCACCCTCATGATTATTTGACTTTCCTATGAATTTTCAGCTTTTACATGAATCTTCATATTTTGTACATGTCCTATGGACGTCCACAAAATGATGTGGCATATGATGACTCATGACATGAATGACATGACACTAATGACATGGAAATGCCAAGTCATTCTTGCTGCTTCTCTTTGTGTGCCTTTTTGAGAATGATCTTGTGTCCACCACCAAAAAGTTTAGAGATGAGGATTCTTCAATGTTATTAGGTCTCGAGTTGCGGTCACAAACTGACATCCCTTTGCATTCCCTTGATTGATCAACTTGCATCTTCAGCTAGAGAGGTGTATTCTAGCATTTTCTCCTTCTCCATCTCTTTCTTCGTCATCCTTTCATAGCATGATAGAGTTACTACATCTGAAATTCACTCATGAGAAGATGACAATAGTCCAATAAACCCCTAGGTCAAGATGTTGCATGATGATCCACTGATTAAGATGGGAATGATTGGAAGGTTGAGGGAGAGGCTCAATGAATGTGCAATTAAATATATTAGCCAATCAAAGGGCCTTGTATGAGCCTTGATACTATGCAATGCATAGCTAGAGCTAGAATAGACTTTCTTATTGCATAGTTGGGGAGCTCAAAGACCCAGGATGAGGTCTTGATGACTGAAGTTTCTCACTGCGTGGAGCTAGAAGGATAGGGAGGATATATGACTATGCAATTGTACAGTTCAAGAGTTCAAGGATTGGGCTTAGGGACTGATACTACACAGTACACAGTTCAGGCCTAGCTAGAGAGATGGATTGTGTAATTTTTGAGCTTAACTGTCAGGCGTGAGCACTAATACTATGTAGTGTGAAGTCCTAGGAGGAAGGAACTATGCACTGCATAGTGCCAAGAGGTAGGGTTTCTACCTGAGCGCTGATATTGTGCAATGCACAGTTCAAGATGGCCAGATGAGGCTAAGTTGCTTGGTCAGAAAGTTTTCCAAATTTGACTAAGTGTGGGAATCATGAGGCTTATGTGACAATGACAAGAATTGATTGTGATCACACACTTAGAATACTTGATGACATAACGTAGATAATACAAAGATAATTAACAACGTACCTCCCTCAGTGCAACAACATTGTGATGACAAGTGTGACACCTAAGATACACTTTACGATGACCGTGACAACACTTGTGCAGTAGTGATTAAAACTTTGGGAATGAGTGTGACACATGTTTACATGGTAAGACCAACTCATTTACACAAATAAAATACCACACTTTGATTTTCTTGCAAATGGGACCAAAACACTTAGAGAAAATATATGCAATGAGTCTTAATGTTTGTGATGACAATGTGTAAGATCAAGGTAGGCTCCCAAACTTGGGTGTAGGAAAAAATTTTGGAGGGTGTTGTAGCAGTGACAACACATAGGAATGGTTTTTCAGCTAACTATTCCTACACACCTAAGCCTAAATTCTTGAAAAACAACTTGACAACTTCTTCAAAATAATCATACCCAACTAACATTTGTAAGGTAATTTACATAGAAAATGTGATTTTAATTATGTAAATGCTAACTATAACCATATAAGCCCCTCTTGGGGCATCAAATATTAAAGTACAATACATAAATAATATTTGAAAAACCATTATGGAGACAATAACAAAGTCTAAGAGATGCAAAGAAAAGGGTTTTCCCTTAATAATTTTTACAATTTTTTCAAACAGAGAAAAATAGTCTATGGCTAGAGTAAGGCGTTCTCTATAAATTGAAATCCTATCATGCATTACAGTTCACTAAGTGTAAGCTTGCAGGTGGTCCTAGCACCCCAAAAGCCTAACAAAACATTAAAGGGTAAATAAGAAATTGTAACCAATGTAAAAAGACAAATGAAAGAAAGAACCCTCAAGCCCTTCTAGGAAACTTCTATAAAAAAGAACTCATTTCCATTGAAGGCTTACTTGCAATGAAATTGAGCAAAATTCAAACTATTTTAGTTCCTAAAAAATTCCATCGAAAGGAAAGACAAATAATTACCTAGGGTTTGAAAAAATAAATATACCCATGAATATGGAGAAGTGATGCCCATTCTTACAAGGAAATAAATTAAACCAATCCTCACCATAAGCCATTCAATCGATTGAGTAAAAATCCGTAAGAAATGACAGTATCAAAGTTATGTTTTGTTAAAATCACCTTGAGAAAAATTTCCATAAAAATCCTCTTGGAGTAGCCAGAGTTGAATTAAAAATCACGTGAATATTAAGATTGTGATGAATAAATCATTAACACGGAGATATGACCCTTGAAAACATGTTTGAAAAGTAAGTAAAGAAGTGTTTCGAAGACAATGACTGGGTATGCTAAAAATCCATATGAAATGTAAAGGTAAAAAGAATTTGGAAAGGAAAATTATTAGGTGAGCGAATTAAAAACCCATCAAGAGCATGCATGTACTCACCTTAGATCATAGAAGATTATCTAAGAAAAATTAACCATAATTTGACAAAAATCCCTTCATGCAAAGGGTAAAAATTCATTTAGTTACAATAGGTTTTGAAGATTTTGCAGAGCCCATCTTCGTAGTTGGAACAATGAAAAAAATGAAACATTGATGATGAGATGTGGTAGGGTAGTTACCCTAACCATAATCTAAGTAATTTACACCATCAATCCTTTAGGATAGATCTATGTCATCAAAATCCCCAGCTGGTTAGGGTCCATGCGGGTAGTGTTGATCCCAAGCTATCCAAACTAAACCACCCATGTCTATTACTAGGAGGTCCATTTGATGCAAAAAAAATCACCTCTTCCTGCAAATTCTAACTCTCTACTTCTATGATGTCAATGCAATACTGTCATCAAGATGTCCATACACCTTTAACCACTTTTTAATCTCATTCTTTGTTCCTGCAATAAAACAAACACACAAAAATTCTATGCACCCTCACTTGTGATATTTAAACCTCATATCATTTAATTTCAAACCCATTTACAAGATTTAAAACTCTATTTAATTCCATATTACACATAAAATTGGAATTCTTCAGTCATGTTGTTATCACCTAAAAAAATATCACCTAGCCATTTCTAACTAGGTGGATTGAAGTACACCATGTAGGATTAATTTTATCATAGTAAAATCACTTTCACCATAGGAAATAATTTAGTAAACAATTTTTATTCAATTATTTATGAAAAATTTAGAACCCCATGAGAATTGTTTAATAAATCTTTATTTATTTAATTTTCCCTATTTATTGAATAAATCATTATTCAATAATTATTCCTTGTCACATTTGACTAAATCACCTCAAAATAATTAAATAAATCATTATTTATTTATTATTCCTTAATTTCAATTTTTGAATAGTTATTAAATCACTATTTAATAACTTTTTCTATTTCACACCTTTCTTAATCCTTTTGTAATAATTAATAAATCATTTTATTTGTTAACTATTTCTAAATAAAGATATTTGACCATTTTTAATATCTTTTCTCTCTCCAAGAAATATAATAAAGCATTCCTAACAGATATATATTGATTTGGTCAATATTATTTTATTATTTTCCATTTTCAAGATCAACCGAATACTATGTTATAAATAAGAGGGTTTTCCATTCATTCTTCACCATGATCACTATCATCATCACCACTATCGCCACTTTGCATTTGAGCTCCCATTTGAGTTCTACTCTTTTGTTTTGTTTTTTTTCACAACTTGAAAGAGAAACGGATTGCTAAAGCACAAGGACATTTAAGGACCCATCCCACGAAGAGGAATTTGTAGCTCCCTGTTGTAGATTTTCTTCACCAGGTGTTTTTAAATAAAAGATAATTTATTTAAAAAAGTCTTCTTCTATTGAGTTATTACATCAGATATTTCCTGTTGTTTTATATTTTGGATTGTATACAATCTTTTTGTTGCAGGGTTTTCTCATTTTATTATTGCAGATCTGAAATGTAAATAGCCACATCTTGTTGTTAGGGTCGCTTATCACTAGTGACTTAAGTGAATATTTTTGGTACATATGCCAAGAATTTTCATACTCATAAATGATGACTCTTGTAGTAATTAAGATCATTGGTGACTATCGTTTTAGAAATTTTCATTTTTTCTAGCTATTTTTAGCCTCTCAATTTCTATTTTTAGATCTACTTTGTTTTCTGGAAAGTTCTCAGGCTCTGTTAGTTTTCTAGATCTTTCTTCAGGTCACAAGTACCAGTTGAGTAGGAGATGACACAATTTAGGTGAGATCTACCAACCGAGATCCCCAGGATAAAAACAATATTTTCAGCCCCTTTTTTGCATTCTAGAACACACTTTTGACCCAATTTACTGTGTTTTGCATTGATTCTAGGTCAGTACCTATGTTTTGTACTTTTTTCAGAAAAGAATTTAGAATTTTTCCATAGTTGTCGATTGTGTTGTGTGTTGGCTGTGAAGGGTTTCTTCGCTCTTTTGAGTCACCCCTAGGTCTATATTCTCTTATTTTTTTCTCCTTGAGGAATGAAAAATCCCCCTAGGATTTAGAGTACACCTCCACCTTTCTAGGATGATATTTCCTAAGTTGAGGAGTCTAGGGTACACCATTTTTAGCCATTGATTTTGAGCGGTTTTTCCACTTATACAACCCTTTTGTATAGGTTTATTCACCATTTTAATCCCTTTAGGTTTTGGGTATTTCCTTTCCCCCTTATGATTCCCATGAGTATGCTAGTTTTAGAGCTTCTTTACTATCCTTTGTAGCATTTTTCACCTCTGCCATTTATTGTTTGTTTGCAACATTTAAAACAAATTTGTGCCTTTAGATCATAGTCCCTTAGACATCTTAGACATTAGATCCTTTGGTTAGTTATGTGTCTCTGAGTAATTTGTTTCCTCCTATTTTCTAGCTATTTAATAGCGTTTTTGGGTCATGTTTTTGTGCTTTATTTGTTGTTTATTTTTCTATACATTTTTAACATTAATTACAATTTTTTGACACTTTATTTTCGATAGCACATGGCATCATAAAACATGCTCAATTAACTCATCCACTTGACACATTATTTTAACACACTCACACCCTAAGCGAATGTCGGCTTGGTTAACACCGCCAAACGCAGACTTGAAACACTACAACTTAATAATTCAAGACACATAGATTAAGGCCACTTGGGAACTAGGGCCAAACAATCTATGTAGTTTAGGGGTAGGATTAGTGGGATAGGCTTCCAATAACACCCATCTATCACTTACATTGATACATATACAGTGACATATTAGGGAGATTAAAATACTTCACCATCCCAAGATCCAAAGCTAAAGTGCGTCAAAAAATTGATTAAGAGGGGGTTAGGCTAGCTCATCGTGCAAGAATTTCTCCTCGAGCCTACCCAACCCATGGAAAGGAATCTCGTGCACTGGCGGATCAACAAGAATTTCAAGATCCTATAGGACTGGATGTGGATAGCAGTTGGTTATCTATGCCACCTTTGTCTAGACAACTCTACTTGTGGGGATCAGATTCCATGAAGTAAGAATTTTTTTGGAGGACCATCTAAAACAATAGATTGAGGACTTGTTTGAGGATTTAGATAACCTATAAGCTAGAGGTAATTTTTCTTTGATAAGACGTGTTTTCTTGAATTAGAGTAGCATCTTAATATAGTTAGTTTACACTTTGCACCACTGCACTGGGTGTTTTCTTGTTGTTTGTTACTCTTTTTCTCCTATAATCCCCTTTTAGTCTATTGAGTCATCTTTGTATTGATATCATTATACCCCCTAGGTGTTTGACATTGAGACCTCGTGGCCTTCAACCCTAGTTTCCTTTAGGACATCTTACTCCTCCTCGTCTAGTTAGAGTTCATCCTCCTATTCCTCCATCAAGTCCTAATTCTGACTTTGGTTCTCCTGATTCTTCTATTTCTTCCTTTGATTCTATGTCTTTCCATCCACGTTTCGCCACCATGTCAGGCACCAACATGGGTGTGGAAAACACTAGTGGTAACTATTGTGGTAACCCAAGTAACTCCATAAAGAACCTCTACCAATATGGTCACTCCTACTCCATTGTTTCCTTTTATGGCTAGTTTGAGCTTCCTTGATTTCAGCCAACTCATCAATGACCCTCTTCTCCATGACCCCAGTTGGCCTACTATGCCTACCAATATTCCTTCATAAATTGCAAAGTTAGAAGGTGATCCTGGAGAAGATCCCAAAAATCATGTTCACTCATTTCATATGTGTTGTTCATCCAATTCCATCACTAAAGACTCCATTCATCTTCATTTGTTCCAAGGAACCCTTACTAGAGCTACTGCCAAGTGGTATGTGGACCATCCACATGCCTCCCATTCCACCTTCATAACTCTAGCCAAATATTTTCTATCATAATTCTAGTTACCCCTCTGATATGACACTGGTACTGAACTCTTGACCTCTTTATGTCAAACTTCTACCATCCTCATATCTGACCATGTTCGAGAATGGCATAAAAGGAGGAGCATATGTAAAGCTACTAAATTTCAAGATCATGTCTACATGGAATGGTTCCTTAGATCGATTTCCCCCCCCCCATTAGTAAATATGTCACTTCCCACCTCCCCTAGTCTAAGCAAGATGCACTCCAAGTAGCTTTGAAATATGACTTGATCTATGCACAATCAGGATATGTTTATATTGTCATTCCCGATGTACCTCGGCCTGGCGTTGCTAATGCACTAAGGGAATCTCATGCCGTTAATGGTGTTGGATCCATTTTACACCCTCAACCTGAAACATATTCTCCACCTCCGATGTGTTGGGTGTGGAGCCTGATTATCTTCTATATTCAAAAGTACTACCACATTGGACCCCAGTTCAAAATGGGGGCGACAATGCCGCCCATAAAATATTCGCTGCAGGGGGGGTCCAGGGGGGGGGGGCGACTGCGACCTTTGGGAGCCC
>APFE031556113.1:80378-118502 GCA_000404065.3 Pinus taeda
AACCAGTTAGTACACCTTTTGCTAGCCATTTCAAACTTAGTAAGGAAATGTGCCCAAAGACCCAAGAAGACATGGATTATATGTCTAAAGTTCCATATGCATCAGCAGTTGGAAGCTTAATGTATGCAATGGTCTACACAAGATCTAATATTACACATGCAGTGGGAGTTGTAAGCAGGTACATGAACAATCCAGGAAAGGAACATTGGATGGCAATGAAATGAATTCTCAGATATTTGAAAGGTACCACAAATCATGCATTATGCTTTGGTGGTTAAAACATTTCTCTACAGGGATATGGTGATGCAGATATGGAAAGTGACAGAGATAACATGAGGAGCACTACAGGATATGTATTTACTGTTGGTGGAACAGCTGTCAGTTGGGTTTCAAAAATCCAAAGTGTTGTTGTACTTTCAACAACAAAAGCAGAGTATGTTGCTGCTACAGAGGCTAGTAAAGAAATGATTTGGCTACAAAGGTTTATGGGTGAATTGGGTAAGGAGCATGATATGGGCACGTTATACAGTGATAGTCAAAGTGCCATTCATCTTGCAAAGAACTCAGCATTTCATTCTAGGACGAAACACATACAACCCAATTACCATTTCATACGATCAGTGTTGGAAGATGGAGAGTTGAAGCTGGAAAAGATACACACTAGCCAGAACCCTACAGATATGCTAACAAAAGTTGTAACCGGGAAGAAACTGAGAATGTGCTCAGTTTCAGTTGGTCTTCAAGGATGACGATGAAGATGAGAAACATCCAGGTCCAAAGAGGAGTCATTGTCCAGCAAATGGAGCAGCGGTGGAGTTGCTACAATCAGTCTCCCAGTGGGAGATTGTTGGGTGTGGAGCCTGATTATCTTCTATATTCAAAAGTACTACCACATTGGACCCCAGTTCAAAATGGGGGCAGCAACGCCACCCATAAAATATTCGCTGCCGGGGGGGCGACTGTGACCTTTGGGAGCCCCCCCCTGGCGGGGCATTTCGGGGGCAGTGCCCTCAAAGCTAAAAACAACTGTAAAATTGCCTTGTAAAAGTATAGTAATTTCTAGTCAATCTGAGCCATTCATTAGGCGGATGATCTGACGGTAGAACTTATGTTTAGTTTAGGGTTTTTTGCCCTAGAAGGCAACCCCTCTATTTGTATGAGGGCATTGTATTTGAGGTTGTGAGATAGATGTGTATTCTGTGTGAGCGAGAAACAGAGAGGTGAGACTGTGAGAGAAGACAGAGGAAATTATAGCAGATTTGCTGTAGGTTGTGTTTCTTCATTTTGCTGGATAATAGAAAGGAAGGACTGGCTGTTCGAGGTGGACGTAGCCCAAACTGGGTGAACCACGTATATCTGTGTCTCTCTTGTTTTGTGCATTTTTTGTGTTTATATTTCAGCAATATTTTATGTGTTTATATTCTAACACGATGAGTTACGATCAACCCCAGGGGGGAGCTAGTTCCTCTTACACCTATCCCCCTCGTAATACGTCTTATGGAAACACTTATCCAGGTCCCAACATGTCATACACATATCCTTATCAACATGATTTTATGCCAAGGACAACTATTTCTCCACCTATTTATCCTAATTTTTCCACATCTCCTTACTATCTGTATGCTGCCTAGTGCTCCATCCCCTCTAGCACCAACGCCCCAGCCCCCCATGCCTCCTCCACCTCTGCCATAGCAATAACCTCCCCCTCAAGGTCAAGTGTATTCTTAGCAGAGTGCAACCAATAACCCCAAAACCAAGAAATAGAACAAGGGGAAAGGTATCTGGAACCAACCATCTCAAGGTAACGAGGGTCCATCGCCTAATACCCCTAATGGAAACTAACCTAATCCTACAACCTAGTATAAAGGAGGAGAAACCAAACAAAACAAGGCTCTTTGTACAAATAAACCTTGTGTTTATTGTGTTGTATTTGGACAGTATACCCATGAGTGTCCCCTTTTACCTCATATGTGCCAAGTGTGGGAAGCTCAAGTAGCTTCTTCTAGAGGACCTCAACCCATTGCTTGACCTCCTCCTCCTCTTCCTCCATCTCAACTGGTTGTGCTTACCAATCCTTTTCCTCATCAAGGATATATCACTTCTCAACCTCCACAAGGTCATGCAGCTCCTCCACCTTCACAATATATTCCCAATGATCATCAGATCCTTATGATGAATTTTGATGAAGTCGATACCAAACAAGTCATCCTTCAGACTCAGTTGTGGCAACATGACAAGTCCCCTGCAAAGTTAACAAATGATTCCCAAACTAAAGTCTTGATTGAGCCTCTACCATCATCAAATGGTATCTTACATATCCCTCCTCCTAAGGTAAAGGTTTTCCTTCAGATCCCTAAAGGTCCATTACGTCAAAACACTACTTCTTCTAAAATTTCCCATACATATAGCATAGTAGGTGACATGGTGCAGTCTCCTACTAGCATGTTAATGCTAGAAGTCCTCCAGACATGCCCATCCTAATGGAAAGATCTACTATTTTCTTTGGGTGTTTTGGATCCTTCTGACGATCCTATTATTTTCTTTGATGTTGACAAAGTGAAACATCCCCCCCTTCCTTCATATGTTTCCTTTAAAATACTAGTCTCCATATGAAATGCCACTATTCAGTGGTGTATCATAGACAAAGGCGCCTCCACATCTATGATGGATGTTAGTTTTTGGAAGCAATTTGATTCATCTAACTTGTCCCCATCCACCATCACTCTTCATTCTTGGGACGATCATCCCTTCCAACCCCTCAACTTATATCACAACTGTCCAATTACTATTGGTAGTAAGATAGTATCCATTGAAATCAAGGTCATTGACCCCCCATTAGATTATAACATCCTCTTAGGTTGTAGTTACACCTATTCCATGTACGTTGTCAAATTTGTGGTGTTTCGCAAGATGTGATTTCTTCATAATGGAAAGATCGTCATTCTCGACCAGTTGACTTACTATGATCCTAAGTCTCAGACTTCCCCTCAGTACACTATCTCATTGATGACTAGCAATATGAGTATATCATCCCTCACCAATGTTTCACCTTGACTCTACAAAGATTCCACGATTCTTGGTTCTTATTATGGTCCACCACCTACCCCCTTGGAGCCTAACTCTTCTAGTGTTTGCATGATTTAAGCATCAAGGGTTGCCCACAAGTGATTTAGTATGGCTTCGAATAACACTTTGGTCTCAACATTGATAGATGTCACATCTACTAGTCATTTGACTCCCCTTGTTGATGCTGAGCATGTGAACCTTGTCTCTCATGAAGATGCCTTAGGTAGCTCCTCTTCATCATGTGGTCTCTCTTCCTCCCTTCCTCCCATCTTTCATTAAAATGAAGACATCATGGAAGCCATGACCATCCCTGATTATCCTTGGGATGATATGCACCATCATGCATACCTTCTTCTACAACAAACCCATGATAAATATGATGTGGAGTCTAAAGACTTCATCCATGGCGAGGTCAATTGGTTAAAAATCCCCATTCCTACATCAAATGCTTTCGAAGAAGGAAATATGGTTAATATCTCTCCCACCATCAAAATTAACATTCCAAATAAACCAAGGGTCGAAGAAAATATCACCTTCGAGGAACAATGCACCCTAGAAGAAATTGATCTTTACACAACATTATTCAAATAATTTTGTGATGCTTTCACCTAGTCTTATTCGAAGATGCCTGGGCTTGATCCCATCATTGTTAAAAATCACATCAATGCTTGGCCTGCTGTCACTCCTCTCCACCAAAATAAAAGGCCTATCCATACTTCCAAATGTGAGGCTATCAAAGCCAAAATTGATAAGCTCAATAAGGTTGGTTTTATCTATCCCATTGAATACACCACATGTGTGTTTTATCGTGTTCTCATTCTAAAGAAACAATGAACCATTCGAGTCTACACAGACTTTCGCAATCTGAAAAAATCTTGTCCCATAGACAACTTTCCCACACCTTTCATAGGACAAATCATGGATTAGTGTGCAAGGCATGAGGTTCTTTACTTTATGGATGGATTCTCCAAATATAACCCAATACGTACCATTTATGCTAATCGACTTAAAACTACCTTCACTAGTTTGTGGGGAACTTTTTCTTATAGGGTAATTCCTTTTAGTTTAAATAATATTGGCGCCACTTTTTAGCATGCCATGTCCTATTCTTTCCATGACTTGTATCATATTATCCTTGCATATCTAGATGATCTCACCGCTCATTCCAAGATTCGGTCACAACACCTTCATGATTTTCATATCATATTCCTTCGATGTCACAAGCATAAAATTCACCTCAATCCCCTTAAGTGTGTCTTTTTTGTTCTGATTGGCTGACTTTTGGGCTTATTTGTATCCAAATATGGTATCACTCTTAACCCTATCAAATTTCAAGCCATTCTCAAACTTCCTCCTCCTTGTACCCTTTGCCTGTTATACAACCTCCAAGGCAAAGCCAACTTTATTCGTTGGTTTATTCCTGACAATGCCGCCACTGCACGTGGGTTTCTTATACTACTTAGATATAACACTCCATGTTTTTGGAAAGACCAAGCTCAATATTATTTTAGTGCCATCAAACATTCTCTTAATTCGGATCCCCTGATTAGCCCACCTAACATTGAAAGGGACTTCATATTGTATATCTTAGCTTCCACTTATCTAGTCGTTGAGGTCCTAATCCAAGAATATGGTGTTGGGAATGATCATGTCATCTATTATGTTAGTAAGAACCTTAATGGTCCCCCTATTTCCTATTCACATGAAGAAACTTTGGTGTTGGCTCTTGTGTTCTCTGTTCAAAAGCTTCATCATTATATCCTTATGCATACCACAAAATTTATGACCAATTCTAAACCCATGTGCTTCATGTTGAGTTGATGAATCGTCAACAGGAGGTATTCTCATTAGATCATTATCCTTCAAGAGTTAGATCTCAAATTTGTCACTCCCAAGAGTAATAAAGGTTTATCCCTTGTTGAATTCACTTCTAAATTTCTTACTAGTGCGCCTGATATGCCAATAAATGATGACCTTCCAGATGAACACTTGTTCACTATTATCTTGGATGATCCTTAGTATGGAAACATCCTCACATATTTTCGAACCCATAAATTCACCCCCATCTTAACTATGATGATCGATGACGTATTTACATCAAGCCCCTCGTTATCTCCTCATCAGTTATGATATTTATCATTGTGGTGTCGACATTCTCCTTAGTAATTGTCTCAGCCATGTTGAAGCTGAGAAAGTTCTCAATGCATGTCATGGTGACACTTGTGGTGGTCACCTCTCTAGAATGGCCACTTCCCAAAAAATCATGTGCACCAGTTACCTTTGGCCTTCTCTCTTTTGTGATTTCACTGAGGCAGTCAAACAATGTCCCAATTATAAATTATACACCTCTAAGGTGTGAGCTCGACATGCTCCCCTCGATCCTGTCATCACAGTCATCCTTTCTATAAATGGGTTATTGAATTTATGGAGTGTCGAACCCCATCTGATAAATATCATAATTATATTATTGTGGCCATCGACTATTTCAAAAAATGCTATGAATCCATGCCCACGTTTAATAACACCATAGCTACTGCAACCCTCTTCTTCTTTAACCATGTTATCACTTGATTTTGGGTTCCTAAACAATCGGATTCCATCTATGACTGACACTTTGAAGATGAGATTTGGCATTTGTTATCCTCTCTGTTCGACTTTGAAAACCAATATTCATCATCTTTCTACCCCCAAAAGAATGGCCAAGTTGAAGTTGTCAATAAAATCCTTAAAACTATGCTTCAGCAGATGGCGAATAAACACAAGACCAATTGGCATCTTATGCTCTTCCCTTTTTGTTGGGCCTATAGAACCTCTATAAAAATTGCCACTAGGTTCACTCCTTTCCATCTTGCTTTCAGAGAGGAGGAAATCTTACCAATCGAGTGTGAAATATCCTCCCTGCACCTTGTTGTTGAGCTCCTCTCAGACACCCATCCTTTAGAGCAATGAATTATCATGCTTGAATGCACCAATGGAGATTGACATGTTGCATTGCAAACCATCTAAGTGGCCAAAAAGTGCACCAAAGCTCAGTATGACTAGAAAGTCCGCCCTCCTACCTTTCACAAAGGTGACCTTGTTCTTGTCTATGAACAAGCTCGTAATGTCCCAGGGCATGGGAGGTTTCAACCATTATGGCTTGGTCCTTACATCATTCGTAAGTGTTTGCGAAAGGGGGGATACTTTTTAGAGGGTCCAGAAGGAGAACTCCTTCCTAACCCTCGTAATGCACACTCTACCTCAAGAAATTTTACCATAGAATTTCCCGTTGAAATGAGAGCATCTTTTTTATTTTTCTACATTTAGGTAGCTTGCATCCTCCATCATCTTATTCGTTGTATTCTTGCATCTTTCAGATTGATCCATCATCCACACCTCATATCGATCATGTTGATGGTGTGAGTCACTTCTCTAGGAATCTAGCCTCAACAACTTGGGCCATTTTCACCCCTTTGCATTCATTAGTTCACTTCAACAATGTCTGCATTGGATCTACCTCCACACCGAATATGATATGATAGGTTTGTTAGCCAATGCACTTGATTGTCTCATCCTTCACCTTCATGTTTGTCTTGATTCCTTGCTACTTGTCATGCAATTGAATGTTGTTTATAAAGTATGTATTCCTGATCTATTTAGAAAATATCTACGAGTTAAAATTTTAGCATGCGAATTTGAATCCATTACATTCAATCATGATCCTAGAGCATAAAATCACTATGTAGATACCATTGCACATAACATTCTAGATTGGAATTTATCACATGCATATACAAGAAGGCATCCAAAACATAAATAAATGGTGAACCACAATCATCTCAAAAGATGCATAACCATATTATGTATCATAATATCCAACATATAATGTTTGGAGTCTACTACTCTTAATACATCTGACATGCCCATCGCATGTTACAACAAAAAAAAATGGGGACCCACATGTCCCTATGCCTAATCACTATCATCTGGAGGCTCTCAAGCCAATGGCTCCATGCCACTAGATTGTAAGTCTTGAACTACCTAACTGACCATAGTTATGCACCTTGTGATACCTCACCATTCCTAGGGGAGACCAAATTATACACTCATCCATATACCTATCTTCTAATGCATGCCATCTACACTCAATTGCCCCAGTCAATAGCATGTCAAACCTGTGGCAGAGATCCTCCAATAGAGAATCAATATTTGATCTCTGTTGTGATGTTGAACCACCCTGATATGCAACCCCAGGTGTTACAGCTTGTCTAGTATACCCTATTGACTTCACCAGTCTTATATATGCATACCACAAGTTTGTAAATCAATACCACATACATACCTTTTCTAAAATCTACATGTAACCAATATGTAATAACTTTCACTTGCCATATGGAACCCATGCTCATCTTGGCAGAAGTGGCAAGTTTGGATCTCCTTGATAATTCATTCAACTATATAGATAGTCATCTATGTACAATGGCATTTGATTCTAGTGTGCAAAAAACTCATGTCGAAACACCCGTTCGACTCCCCGTCCACCTCGTTGTAGTCGTTGCTCATAGTGGTGATGCGCCTCATCATTGGGTAATTATATGGGCCTTAATTTACCTCCTAGCTTAGTCAAACCAACTTTTCTCATAACTTATTACATGTTTTTAAATATATTTTGTTTCTGAGGTGATTTGGAGTTGGATATTATGCTTAGTGGACTAATATGCATTGAATGCAGGATTAAAGGAGAAAATCAAGGAATTTTGGCAAAGGCTAAGGTCAAAACTTGAATGGGACAAGGGAGAGGAATTGTAGGAGGTAAATCCTCCTTAGTTACTACTCCTCCATTCAAATATTCCTCCATTCATCACATCAGCTCAGAGTGCAAACAGGAAAATCATGAGGATTAGAAGGTAACAACAAAGAGGACATCATTCAAAGTGTTACAAGCAGGCTATTATTGGCCCACTCTTCATCATTATGTGAAAAAATATACTAGTCATTGTGATCAGTGCCAAAGGATGAGAAGGCCTACTCCAAGAGATGAAATGCCTCTATAGCCTCAAGTGACTTTTGAGCCATTTGACAAGTGGGGCATGGACTTCATCGGGCATATTGACCCTCCTTCCAAGCAAAAACAGTACACATTGTGTGCACTAATTATTTGACTAAGTGGACTAAAACCAAGGTAACTAAGGCAACAACAAAGGAGAAGGTGGTTGAGTTCCTAAGGGAGAATTTATTCTACAAACTTGGGTACTCTAGAGAGGTGGTGACAGACCAAGGTAGCCAGTTTACCTCCAACATGATTGAAGACTTGCTCAACCACCACAAGATCAAGCATAGAACCTCCACTCCCTATCATCGACAAGCTAATGAGCAAGTGGAGGTGACCAACAGAGCATTGGAGGGCATCTTGGCCAAAGTGGTAAGCAATAGTAGGAAGGATTGGGCAAATAGACTAGTTGAGGCCACCTCGGCCTATAATATCACATGGAAGAACACCACTGGATTCACACCTATGAGCTGATCTATGGAAAAAGGGCCTCGTTTTCCATTGAATTTGAGTATAACACATTAAGGATGGTGGCCCAACTAGATCTAGATCTTATTAGTGCATAGAAAGGGAGATTGTCCCAATTGAATGGTTTGGATGAATTCAAAATGTAGGCCCTCCTACATACAGAGGTAGTTCAACTTCAGAGGAAGATCTGGCATGATAAAAACATCAAGGAGAAGCAATTTTAGGAAGGCGATTGGGTGTTTCTATATAGGTATAAATACTTAAAGGGTAAGTTAAGGACAATATGGGTATGACCTTATGTTGTGGAAAGATGCCATGATAATGGTTCAGTGCAAATCAGAACCATAGATGAAGGGGCCATTCCTTCACTTGTTAATGGACACCGGTTGAAAATTTACAAGAGGCCCTTATCAAAACAATATTTTATTGATGATATCAATAAAATAATGATGATAGTGGAGCAATTTTGAGCTCCTACCTCATCAAATAATTAGAAAAAGGAAAGAGAAAAATATGGACTCAGATGAAAACCTCCATGAGGTGCCTGAGTCCCACCATTGGGTTGAAAAGCTCTTGGGGCGGCCCAGTGGTTTCAAAAAAAAAGAAGAAAAGAGAAAAAAAACAGAGAATAAGAAATATCCCTGGGTGAAAACTTCTCGTGAGGCGACCAGGGCAAAATAACTACGGTGAAAACCTCTCAAAGGCAGCCTAGTTGTTAAAAAAAAAAAATCACGAAATTTCCAGTTGCAGGTCAGCAAGAAGGATGGTCAAGGAGCAAAGGAGGATGAAAAAGAGACCCATGTCACTCACATTTTTATTTTTCCACTCATTACCATTCATTCCTCCACCATTTCTATCATTTTTTCTACTCCTTTGCTTCAGTTTACAAAGGGACTGTGTTTTCTACAGGATCCCCTGTAAACCTATAGGATCCCCTGAAAACTTACAGGATGATCCTGTAGGAATTATAGTGACCCAGAAATCCTACAAGAGGTAGTCCTAAGGAAAATGAATGACTTTATATGCCAATAAAATTCACCTCATTCATCATTTAATCACCATACCTTGTCCATCATCATCACCCCTGCACTCACCATTAAAAACAAAATCAGTTTCAAGAGATTTTATTTTATTTTATTTTCTATTTATTTATTTATTGTTATTATGATTATTATTCTTAGTCTTCGAAAAGAAGTGAAATAGGGAGAAATAGAGAGCATCACCTGAGTATTCCTTGTTCAACACACTCCTAGTCTTTCTCTCCATCCATGTCACCATCCTCACAACCCCAACAAAAAGTATGATTAAGAATTTTGAGGGAGAAGCAACTACAGGACATCCTGTAGGAAATCTTGTAGCAGCCTATCCCATAGAATATCAATCATAATAGTAGTAAGCTTCCAGCATGATGATCCAGGAGCTTCAAAGAAACAGCAACACCACCATCTTCAACCATAGGTACTTGCACAACAAAAGAGTCATTAGGAAACATCAAGAGCGAGAAAGAGAGTAGCATGTAGCCAATACACATGACAGGACCTTTGGTCTTCAACAACTACAGCAAAGTATTGGCACCACAGGTAAGTATCTAGCTCGCTCTCTCATATGCATCATGTAGTAAAAAAATGTAAGGGTTATGAAAAAGTTGGTTTATAAGCGAAAAGGTGGCTAGTTAACTTGGCCACCTTTGTTCAGTCAACACATACACAACAGGGTGTCCACTCACACGTGGTAGCAGTCAACTCAAAGACAAAGAGGGAGAAGGACAAAAGTGGTTAAAGCTACGAGTGCATAAGGTGGGAGCTAATTACGAGGAGTGGGGAATGATGAGGTGGTAGTGGGTACCAGGGGTCCAAAAATGGAAATGAACCTTTGTTGCCAGCGCACCACCTCACCCTGAATAACCATAAGAGGAAAGAATCATTGTCCCCATGCATTCATGCATTCAATTCCTCAAAGCTTGCTCTCACAAGTCGCTGCCATACCCAGGCAACCTACCAAAAGCAAAACTCCATCGTTTTACTGCACAGGAATTCCTACACGATTGCACAAGAATTCCTATAGGATCATGCACAAGAATTCCTATAAGATACACAAAGATTGTCTACAAGATTGGACGAGAGGAGTTTCAGAGGGGAAAACATGGGAGTGGAGGTCACTTTGTAGCAAAGACGACATCATTCAAAGTGTTACAAGCAGGCTATTGCTGGCCCATTCTTCATCAAGATGTGAAAATATATACTAGTCAGTGTGATCGGTGCCAAAGGATGGGATAGCCTACTCCAAGAGATGAAATGCCTCTACAGCCTCAAGTGACTTTTGAGCCATTTGACAAGTGGGGCATGGACTTTATTGGGCCTATTAACCCTCCCAAGAAAAAACATTACGTCATTGTCTGAACTGATTATTTAACTAAGTGAGTTGAAACCAAGACAATTAAGGCAACAACAAAGGAGAAGGTGGTTGAGTTCCTAAGGGAGAATGTATTCAACAAATTTAGGTACCCTAGAGAGCTTGTCACAGACCAAGGTAGCCAGTTTACCTCCAACATGATTGAAGACTTGCTTAGCCAACACAACATCAAGAATAAAACCTCCACTCCCTATCATCCACAAGCTAATAGGCAAGTGGAGGTGATCAACAGAGCCCTAGAGGGAATCTTGGCCAAAGTGGTAAGCAGCAGTAGGAAGGATTGGGCAAATGGACTAGTTGAGGCCACCTAGGCCTATAATATCACATGGAAGAACACCACTGGATTCAAACCCTATGAGTTGGTCTATGGAAAAAGGGCCTTTTTGTCCATTGAATTTGAGTATAGCACATTAAGGATGGTGGCCCAACTAGATCTAGATCTTAGTAGTGCACAGAAAGAGAGATTGTCCCAGTTGAATGGTTTGGATGAATTCAAAATGCAGGCCCTCCTACATACAGAGGTAGTTCAACTTTAGAGGAAGATCTAGCATGACAAAAACATCAAGGAGAAGCAATTTCAGGAAGGCGATTGGGCGTTGCTATATGATTCTAGGTATAAATACTTCAAGGGCAAGTTAAGGACAAGATAGCTAGGACCTTCTATTTTGGAAAGATGCCATGATAATGGTTTAGTGCAAATTAGAACCATAGATGAAGAGGCCATTCCTTTGCTTGTTAATGGACATCGATTGAAAATTTACAAGAGACCTTTATCAAAACAAGAGTTAATTGATGATATCAATAAAACAATGATGATAGTGGAGCAATTTTCAGCTCCTACCTCATCAAATCATTAGAAAAAAGAAAGAGAAAAATAAGGACTCAGGTGAAAACCTCCATGAGGCACCTGATTCCCACCATTGGGTTGAAAACCTCTTGGGGTGGCCCAGTGTTGTCAAAAAAGAAAAAAGAATAAAAAGAAAAAAAAAAGAATAAGAAAGATCCCTAGGTGAAAACCTCTCGTGAGGTGCCCAGGGCAAATAACTAGGGTGAAAACCTCTCAGAGGCAGCCTAGCTGTTTTCAAAAAAAAAAAAATCATGAAATTTCCATTTGTAGGTTAGCAAGAAAGATGTTGAAGGAGAAAAGGAGGATCACAAAGAGACCCCTGTCACTCACATTTTTATTTTTCCACTCATTACCATTCATTCCTCCAACATTTTCATCATTTTTTCTACTCCTTTGTTTCAGTTTACAAAGGGACTGTGTTTTCTATAGGATCCCCTATAAACCTACAGGATCCCCTGAAAACTTACAAGATGATCCTGTAGGAATTACAGTGACCCAGAAATCCTACAAGAGGAAGTCCTAAGGAAAATGAATGACTTTCTATGCCAATAAAATGCACCTCCTTCATCATTCAATCACCATACCTTGTCCACCATCTTCACCCCTGCACTCACCATTAAAAACAAAATCAGTTTCAAGAAAATATTTTTTTCAGTGTTCGACAAGAAGGGAAACAGGGAGGAATAGAGAGCATCACCTGAGTATTCCTTGTTCTCCACACTCCTAGTCATTCTCTCCATCCATGTCACCATCCTCACAACCCGAGCAAAAAGTATGATTAAGAGTTCCAAGGGAAAAGCAATTACATGACATCCTGTAGCAACCTATTCCACAAAATACTAATCGTAACAGTAGCAAGCCTCCAACATGATGATCCAGGAGCTCTATAGAAATAGAAAAACACCACCATCTTCAGCCACAGGTACTTGCAAAAACAAAAGATCCATTAGGAAACAACAAGAGGGAGAAAGGGAGTAGCATGCAACCAATACACACAATAGGACCTCTGGTCTTCGACAACTGCAACAAAGCATTGGCACCACAAGTAAGTATCCTGATCATTCTCTCATATGCGTCATGTAGTAAAAAAATTTAAGGGTTACGAGTAAGTTGGTTTATAAGAGAAAAGGTGGCTAGTTATGGCCACCTTCATTCAGTCAACACATACACAACATGGTGTCCTCTCACAACTGGCAGCAGTCAACTCAAATACAGAGAGGGAGAAGGGCAAATGTGGTTAAATCTACAAATGCATAAGGTGGGAGCTGATTACGAGGAGTGGGGAATGATGAGGTGGTAGTGGGGACCAACGGTCAAAAAATGGAAATGTACCTTTGTTTCCAGCACACCACCTCACCCTAAATAACCATAAGAGGAAAGAATCATTGTCCCCATGTATTCATGCATTCACTTCCTCGAAGCTGGCTCTCACAGGTCGCTCTCATACCCAGGAAACCTACCAAAAGCAAAACTCCATCATTTTACTGCACAGGAATTCCTGCACGATTGCATAGGAATTCCTATAGGATCATGCACAATAATTACTATAGGATACACAGAGATTGTCTACAGGATTGGACGAGAGGAGAATCAGAGGGGAAAACACGGGAGTTGGCCACTGCAAACACTATGAAGAGGTAGGCTCTGTAATTACATCCTTCTTTACAAGTAATTGAACCAGAAATCCTCTAAGTTTGAGTGAATTTAACAGTTGTGTAAGGGAATTACACACAGTCATTTCAATTTTGGTTTTGCATTTGAAAATTGTCTCAACCCTATCATCTCCTCAAACTTCCACCACCAAGATGATAGGAGGGTTTAATAGGAGGGAGCCCACTAACACTGTGAGAATCTAACAACACCCCCAAGTTCTTGAAATCTTCAAAAGACATAATTAGATGGGGTTTTCAGAAAAATTTAGAGGGTATGATAATGAGGTGGCCCGAGAATTTTCTCTCTCCCTCATTCCACTCACCAGAATCCATGCCACTATTGTGATAAGAGGCCTCTCCATAGAACTCACCCCTAGCTCATCAGTAGACTCACCACACTTTCCCTAGGAATACCATGGAGGAAAGAAGACAAAGGAGATAGCTAGGTTGCAAAAAAGAAATTCTTTTTAGAAGGTGAGGAACCCATTGAGGACAAAAATGGAGCAAGGAGGGAAAGTCCACCATATCCATGGAATAAGGTAAGCTACCAACTAATCAAATACATTTCATGTGAGGGTAGGTATAGTGTGGTCTATGGCTATCATTTTAGGCTTCTTGAAGAATTGATATTTGGAGTAGAAACACCCCCTCACCAAAGGTTCAGCATACGATACTTCCTGTTGCAATCACTAATAGACTCAAGCATCAAAGTGCAGGAGGGAAATTCCCAATAGTTAGCTCACCATGGGTTAATTAGGATCCTTATAGAATATGCCCTCCAAAACCTCTGAATTCCTATAACATGGTCAGTTTTCAAAGACATGCCGGAAGAGGAAGACATCAAAGCTATCACATATGATGTTAGTCCTACTATCAGTGAAGAGGAAGAGGAAGAGACTGAAGTAGAGGAATAAGAAGTAAAGCAAGAAGAGGAAGAAATAGAAGGAGATGAAAATTAGATGGATAAAGAAGGAGGTGAAATAGAATAAAATGAGGAAGATGAAGAAGAAGAGGAGAAAGATAAGGAGGATGATGAAGAAACAGAGGAAGATGTTAAGGAGGAAACTAATAAAGATGTTGAAGATCCACAAGAGAAAGAAAAATGGAAGGACATAGGTGAAGAAGGCAATGGAAAAGAGGGGATAGAAAAAAAAGAGGATTCACCTAGGGTGTCTCCTAAACCCACTGAGAGAGAGGCAGCAGCTACCCTCACTGCTCTTAACACCCCCATCAAGAAAAACGGCAAAAGACAGAGGCAGACCCCCTTATATTTTAGGAAAAGGAAAAGCACAAGAATAAGGCAAGGGAAACCCCAAACATCAACCAAAATTCATGTTGTAATTAAATACTCCCCTACACAAAAGGAGAAAATGCCTTCCCCTAAGTCTCCTATCACCTATGTGAGAAGGCCTAGTACTAGATCAACCTCCTCTAAGGGAAAGGTAATCTTACAGGATACACAATAGAATCTATAGGAAGTAGAAGTAGTCATGGAGGATACTCTGTTGAACCTACAGGAGGCACAAAAATTAGAAAGGGAGGTAGGGAAGTAGCAAGAAACTAAACAAGAGGATCTAGAGACAAAAGAACCCAGCCCCCAACGTAACCTGGACTCCTACTATAGGTTTATTGAAGGAGGCAAGGTCATACCTCAAAGGTTGAGAGAGGCACTAAACAGGACACCCATATATAAGCAATCTATGCAAAGTATAAAAGTCAATTGGATTGACCTAAAACTCAGTCTAGCACTACTCATAGGGATGCTAGAAGGGAGAAAGGAAGAAGAAGAAAAGAGGGAGTGGGAGGAGGGAGAAAAGAAAGTAAGCTTCTATGAACAAGAAGAGGAGACCACAACAGAGGCATGGGATGTCAAAGAGGCCAGTAGAGCCATGAAGGATATGGATATTGATTAAGTTACTTAGAGGACGAGCAACACTTTTAGTAGGGGGGTGATGATGAGCCTCATCATTGGGTAATTATATGGGCCTTAATTCACCTCCTAGCTTAGTCAAACCAACTTTTCTCATAACCTATTACATGTTTTTTATTATATTTTGTTTATGAGGTGAGTTAGAGTTGGATATTATGCTTAGTGGACTAATATGCATTGAATGCAGGGTTAAAGGAGAAAATCAATGAATTTTGGCAAAGAATAAGGTCAAAACTCAAATGGGACAAGGGAGAGGGATTATAGGATGTAAATACTCCTCATTTACTACTCCTCCTTTCAAATATTCCTCCATTCATCACATCATCTCGGATTGCAAACAACCAAATCAAGAGGATTAGAAGGTAGCCAAGCAAGTGAGAGACATAGCACTAGTTTATCTCGAGTTTGGGAGCTAAGCCTCCCTAATTTTAAGGAATTCGTTGGGGACTTCAATTGTATAAGTAGAGAGGCCTAGGACCTCAGTAGGATTTGGATTTTTATTGTAAAACTCTAAGATATTTTCAAGCTCCAGATAGGTGAAAGTTCTATTGATGTAATTTGTTGTTTTGGTAATAAGAATGAGTTTTGTTTTGAGCCAGCACTGAGTTAAATCAGAGGGCTGAAGCTCTTGGGTTAGGGCCCAACCCTAGTAGCCAAGGCTCCACTTTCTTGTATATGTATGCTTAGTGTAGTTTCATAGCATCATTGTTAATTTTCTTTTTAGATGCATTTCCATTACAAGTAGTGTAGATTAGATTGGTTGTTTATTAGTTTGCCTCCATTTGTGCCTGACTTCAGTAGTAGGTTAGCAGGGATAAAAGGATCACCACAAGGTTTTCAGCAAGTATCTCGGCCTCACTTCCTCTATCTGGGATCATGACTTGAGGAAGGGACCCTTAAGCAGTCCCAAAAACACAAATTTCTAGTTCTTTTATGAGCTTTGGAGTTTGTTGTCTTTAAATTAGTATTTGGTTAGTTTTATAAGGTAGATTTCCATTGTCATATTTTTCATTTCTATTTCTATAGTAGATCTCATCCATTTTTCCATTCCTTTAAACAACTTTCCTCATGCATAATGTAGGTATTTAATTCATTAGTTCTGCTTTTCTAGTTTATCCTTGTTTGCATAGATTTTTGGAAGATATACATGTTTTATGTAGAGTAGGTGCTTCAGGAGGAGACTAAGACTTCACATCCAGTAGCCACCTTCCACTCCATCCACCTTAGCCATCCCTTTCTTTCACCATCACCTTCACTAGTTTTTCATCATTTTTCATAGAAATTCTTCCAAGCACATTGAGCGAATACAACCATCTACTATCCTTGATGTTGACTTCTGAGTGATCCTAGACCTTATCCCACTCCATTTGACCCTTCACACACCTTTCCTAGGCCTTCCATCACCTCCAACACCTCACATTTTTCTCTTGGCTATATCCTGTAGGTTTACAAGGGATCCTATAGGTTTCTAGTACATCCTGTAAGTTTTCTCGAAATGGATTGTTTTGAGGATGAATTGATGGAAAACTTCTAAGAAGTCACCAAAAGCCTCCTAAGGGTCTTCCACACCATCCAACCATCTCATAACCCTTCCAGCCATCCTCAAACATCCTTAATTCACCTGCCACATCAACAGAAGCAATTAGTTTTCATACTTGATTTTGCATAAAAATACAAAAAAGCAAAAACATATTTAGTTCAGTCTCTTTAATTTCACATTAGTGATGTTTGATGCTTCTTACTTCTATAACTTAGATAGTAACATTTGGTTCATGTTGATTTATCATTTTTGCCAAGCATAGTTTCTTAGCGATTAATTAGGAAATGGTGTGATTTAGCATTACATGTTGACCTTCTCCATTATTGCAGTAGAGTAGCTCTCTCTTAGAGTAGATTTACCTTTCTTCCATAAAATAATAAAGCTTCTTCTGACTCCATAGAAGCCTGGCTTGAAACCCTAGTGGTCTCTCGTGAGCTAAACAGTGAAAATAGGCAGAACCATCACTTTTACATGTCTATACAGCACTGTCACCTCCAAGTTTGTACGAACCCTGTGTTGATAAAGTAAAGTTGGTAGCCTAGGAGTTGTAGCATCCTTGTTGTAATGCTAGCGCTCATCAAGTGGTGCATCTTGGGATCTTGTGTCCCCCCATCATATATTTGTACATGTGGTCTGATGGTTGGGATATTCTCAAAGAAGAATGAGCATACAACTACCCCAAATGAACAATTATCATTGGTTCATTTCCTGTATCGAATCAAATGTCATTTCAATGATGACAACACCATCTAGACCCACCCATAGTGGGTCCTTGTCAATACAACCTCCACAAGCATCATCTGCCCCCCAGTGATGTAACGAAAGGCATGACTACCCAAAATATGCATCATTGTTGTGGATGTAGCTCGTGCCTTGAGTGTCTCTAAGTCATTGATCTAGATGGTTGTACCATTTGCATGAACAACCAATACAAAAAGACAACCCACAAAATCCCCTATATGCCTCCCATGAGGAAGCACTTGATGTATCTCCCTGACCATCCCCAAGGGGGCAATATTGTCCGAAAATATATGTTGTAGATAGTGATCTTGATCCTATGCCCCTGTACCACAAATACCTCCTGATATAGATCCCAACATCTCAGAATCCTAAACAACAAGGGCTCACCTACCCTCATCAATGGGTTCTCACAAAAATTCAGTACCCCATACTGTGCCAAAAATCCTCTAACTTCTTAGTTCCCCTGACTCTCAACATGAAGAGTTTCCAAATCTTGTTCTCACCACACCATGTTTGTTAGTTTAGAGCCAAAGGCATACACTTCTAGTTCAAAGCTTAATCTCAACAAATACCCCTAGTCCTTATTTTCCCCTCAGATGAGAATGCCGTAATTTCTCTCCAAACTGCATTGGACACATTTTATTGGCCTAGTTTCTGTGTTCTAGAATGCAAAACAGGGTCCCAAAAGTGCATTGTGATCATGAGGAAGACAAGGGTTTCCTCCAGTGAGCTGAAGCCCTAATATGAAAATATAATCCACCTAAATTGATGAGTAATGTTAGGCCACCTACCTTCAACTCGTAGATCCAGATTCCAATGGTCAGTTTGTCTACTACAAACGATTTAGCACTTTCTCCTCCTTTCCAACAACTCACTATGAAAATGAATTGGATTTGGGGGAAAGAAGTCCTTTTATAATAAATAAACTAGTTTTTTCGTCACCCATTGTGACCAAACCATTATCACCACTGGAAATCTCTCATGAAGTTACCTAATGGGTCTCTCTCTTTTTCTTTCTTTTTGTTATTTGACACTTCACTGGAAGCCATTTCTTCCATGAGGTCTCACTTTGCTGCCTATTAAAATTGAATTTCCTCATATGAGCTACCCATACTCGAATACCACTTTACCTTTGTAGTGGTCAACTCACATGTTTATTTTCATGATGAGTAACCATTTTTACCCATGTTTTTCGGGTCCCCTTTGGACCGCTCCCCGTGTGGTAGCATAATCAAGTAACCCTTATTCAGATAATTCGAGATGAGTCATACTTGTATCTATGGAATATGTTCCAAGTCCCCTTGATTCCAATTACAGTGTCCCATACATCTTTGTATCGCATTCATCCCATCATGCTCATATTTGGCCTCCATCTATACTGCTCTGCCTTTTAAAAGCCTTTGTGTGAGTAATTGACCATCCCATCTAGAAATGGGCTAGACACTATCAGGTCAACCATGTATATCATGTTTTGACAAGGGAAGTCCTCAATTTTCCATTGATCTTGTTTCTTTCCAACATCATTCTTGGTTTCGGTCCATTAGTCACTTTACTACGATCCCTCGTGCCTTTGTTGAAAGCTCCTCATTGCCTCAACTCTGGTGGACCCTCTTTAATCGACTTAATCACATTTATTCTAGAAGTGTGTCCTAGAGGGTGGTGTACCTTGGTTCCATATTTCATCTTGTTCAGTGCCTTAGATCAAATGAATGGAATCATCATTTCCCTTTGATTTGGTTGTTTCTCACGTGCTTGACCCTAGCTAATTATCACATGATCAAGAATCATACACTTGATGGTTCAGTGGTCTAGCAGATTATTTCAGTGTTTCCCTAATGTGTGTGTAATGTTCCAGACCTCATGAGGAGGTGGCCCTTCAATTAGTCCCCCACATGCACAATTAGTCCCCCACTAACACATGCATACACACAAAGACAATAATGAGCATAAATATACTTTCAATTAATTTCATTCAGCAAATTTTGTACATATGATCTCACATATTAGGCAACGTTAAAATTCATCTAATACTAATGCACTACAATCAAATATACTCAGGATAACACCCTTCCATTATCCAAGCAAATGATAACAAATAGCTGCTTTAAGAAACCTTTAGCTGCATCCAATATGACTACCATAATGTTAAGCTGTAACTTCAAAGAAGCACTCTTTGAAAAATATAATGTCATTAAACTAGTTGGTTGGAAGGATCGCTTCCCAGAAAAATAAAATCACTACCATAATGTTAAGTTGTAAATTCAAAGCACTCTTTGAAAAATATAATGTCATTAAACCAGTTGATTGGAAGTATCGCTCCCAAAAAAATAAAATGACTACCATTAAAGCAGACCAATAAATCTATTACAAATGAAAAAGAGAGGTACTGATTTTATTTTATTGAAGTATTGACCTTCCAGAATATTGAATTGAGTGATACTTGTCAGTGAAGTTTAGTGTAGCATAGACACCAAAAGTCTAAGTCTATGACAATATTGAGAAAAGCTTCTATTAAAAAATTGGCATAGGGAAAATTTAATAATTCCAAGAATTATACTATTAAAAAAGCAAAGCCATTTACACGACCTTGAAGAGGACAATTTCATTTCGGAACTTCCACGACATATTAAGCAGAATTGTTTAAACTGCTTGGCCTTAATAAAATTTAATAATGTAAAATCTCATAAACCATATTGACACGGCATAACATTTCGTGCAATTAATGTTCGAACCATAGAAAATGAGATCTATTACATAGGCCATTGACATGACATAACATTTCATGCAACTAATGGTCAAACAAAAGACACGTCAATAAGGTAACAGAATGTAATATTGGCACAGCATAGCGTTTCAAGAAATTAGTCATTAAACCAGAAAAGACGTGCATTAAGAGCTATTACTTGTGCATATAGCACCGTCAGTGGCTTGCCAATACCCTTTTGAAGACTTCCCTTGCAATCGGATCTCAAAAAATCACTTACAGGAAATTCTACAGGAGGTTGCAGGGATCTACAGGAGGATCTATAGGAGGACCTACAAGACGATGCTGAGAGCTATTTTTAGAGGTTTTGAAGGTGGAAAAATGGTGGGAAAGGGTAACTGAAGGCTAGATGAAGGTGTTGAGGTTTCTGGAGCTTGTCAAGGAAGATCAAGAGGGAACATGATGGTTGGATTTGTTCAAATGGCAGGAGGGAAGCTTATGGGGAAAAATGCAGAAATTAGGGCAGACTAGTGAAATCTTATGAATGACTTGGGAAATCTATGAGAAGTGAGCTGATGCTGGCTACTTTATGAATGTATGGTGAGCCAAGGTGTCCTGCAAGAGATCTACACATCTATTTACAAAAAATGATCAAAGAAAGGACTAGCTATACCACGGAAACAAAAATTTCTCTAACTTGACCTAATTTCTGACCTACAAACAGAAAATACTGAACAATAACCTTTGAACAAAAAATTATGCAGAGAGATATATTGTAAAAGAATAGGAATTGGTTTAGGCAACTGAATCTGAAGCAACACATTAACTTTTGAATCAAGTCATCACACTAAATTGCATGGAAGAGCAAAACTGTGTTTTTTGTGTTGAAAGTGTTGAGGTGTTGATTTGACTTAATCCACCATTATCATAAGTTTATTGCATGTTTTTTATTATATTTATTCTAATAGAGTGAATTGGGTTAGTCATTATGTGATGAAGTCTAATGTGTGCTTTATGCAGATTTTTTGGTCAATTTTGGACAAAGTCAAAGGATTTATGAGCATTTGGCAGCATATATAAAAGGAAAATAGGGAAGAGGATTTGTAGAGGGGTGTCCCCTTCATTTATGAACCCTTACCTCGAATTCTCCATTACAAACTTGGATCACAAGCAGCCACATTAGTGCATCCAATGGGCAGCTGAGCAAGTAAAAAAGGAACTATTGTTTATCTGCAGTTTTGGGAAGCTAAGCCCCTTGATCTCAAGAAGAAAGCAGCAAGAAAATTAACCCCAGGCAGAAAGTGAGATATTAATAAGACAACAATAGGAAGGGGAACCCAACATAAAATGAGGTATTGATCTTAAGAAGGCAGTTACAGGAAAGAGAAGCCCAATTAGCCTGCATGACCAGCTAGGCTATGGAGGCACTATAGTGTAGGCAGTGTGGAGTATCAAAGAAGGTATGTTTTGATGGTTATTTCAGTATCTTTTCATTAGGAATTATAAGCCTTTTTTCATTATGAACTTAGAAAATGATAAAGAATTATAACGAAACATGTGGGATTAATATAGAACGCTGACAATTGTCGTTTCCATGTACAGGAGGGAGGAAAAACCAAAAGTGGCCATCCTAAAGGAAAAGACAAAGATGGGTTAACTACTGTCCCTTCGATGGGAGCCCGCATGAAAACCAGATCAAAACGGACCAACCCAAGAAAGGAAGTGGAGATACTAGCTCGGCGCAGAAAAGAGAAGAAGTGACTCGGGATTAACGATTCTGCGAATCCCTCAGGATCCTTGATCCTGAGGGATCATTGTTTTATCTATTTCTGCATATAGATATCTCCGTCGTCACCCTTATATAAGGGGCAACATTGTTAGCTAAAGGGATGGTTATGCTCTTATGTAATTTCTTTTAAAAGATCAAGACTATGATCATTACGTCCTATTAAGACTTGCTTTACTGTAATTTTACTTCATGCATTAATACAAACTTGGTTACTCTTTTATCTTTGAGCCTAGAATAACCTTAAGTGGTGTACCCCTGGAGGCTAAGGGCCCGGCCCTGGAGGACACTTGATGTTGTACCATTACGCGTGGTTTCTGTGTGGTTTGCTTATCAATTTGATCTGGTAATCTAACGTGTTTTATAAAGTTTATGTCACATGCTCTGTCGTGTTTAATCCATTAATGTTCCTGCAAACAAAAGTGTTGTATTGACACTGCATCATGTTACTATTCCTTTAGGTGTTGGTATAATATGGTTAATTTCTACAGGATACTGTTGTTCCATTATAGAGTTTTTGTGTTATGCGATTGTGCCTTAGCATTACAAAATTTATCTTGGAAGCTCTGATTTTATATGATTATTGAATTCTTGAATATTACTGTTTCATCTTAAGATGCAATCGTACGCTTTCTAATTAAAGTGACAACTGAATCAGACTGAGCACGTTGTGTTTATATGGTTTTCAGTGCTGTTCCATCATGTATCTGTAGGCAGTGCTGTTCCATTTGTGTGTACATCTTTAAGAATGAAGGATTGATGTTTGGTTATGACTAATGCACGTGATTGAATAGATTCACAGCTTGCTAGACTTAGTTACTGCTCTATTCCTTGATTGTTGTTCCATTTCCGAATTGTTGTTCCATTTCTGAATTGCTGTTCCATTTCCGAATTGTTGTTCCATTTCTGAATTGGTATTCCATTTCTGAATTGCTGTTCCATTTTAGAATTGTTGTTCAATTTTAAGGTTACTGTTCCATTTCATTGTTGTTTTCTTTATCTGCCATTCCATTTCTTGTTATTTGTTATTTTGGTGTGAAGGACGATCTCAGGCTGTAGTGAGTATTGGAATTTGCTGCCCGGCTCCCAGACCCCTGATCTGTTCTCCGATTTCTTTTCCATCAGTGTCTAAAGGGATGGGTTATTGCTACTGAACGCTTGACTAATACATTGCTTAATATCTGAATGTGTGATTTAGCCTTTTGAAGTAGTTAATTTGTAGACACGCATCCATTTACTTTTGTAGTTTCAAACAACTGTACTATGAGCATTACTCTGGCAAATGCTAAGCCTCAGACTGAGACACTCTTTGGAATAGCGAAACATTCCCAGATTGACATATTAATGTGAGGTAACTAGAGGTGAAAGAGACCCTTTTTATAGCTCCACAGGCAGCGAGCCAAATCCTATGAAGTATACCTCAAAGATTAGTGGCTCTAGTTCCAAATCAAGGCTCTGGCCCAGAGGGGCACCATACCTTTTCAGGATTATGGCCAATTCATGGATCTATGTGACCATAGTTCAGCTAAGGACAAAGCAAAGCTGGCAGAGCTTTATTTACACAACATGGCCCTTATTGATATGAACATATGGGATCCCAATGTTGCATTAGGATACTTGCATCTAATGGCCATGGCATCTTGGATGAACCATGAAGAGAAACGAGCAGCAGAAATCTAGAAAATGATGGGAAAAGAGTAGAATGAACCTATGATGATTAGAGAAGAACCATCAGACCCAACGG
This sequence comes from Pinus taeda, assembly GCA_000404065.3. Lineage (NCBI taxonomy): Eukaryota > Viridiplantae > Streptophyta > Pinopsida > Pinales > Pinaceae > Pinus > Pinus taeda. Next base: position 104,298 of record APFE031556113.1, read on the forward strand.
CTCTCATTTACACACACCAATAACTTGCAAATAATCCTCAAAGTGTGCCTAAGTACATCAATGAGCAAGCTTAGGCTATTGCACATTTTGAAGACATGGAAAGGTTGTTTGGGGAAGATTCCATCCATGCCTGAATGAGAAGGTGGAACACACTCCCCCACAGCCTATAGATCAAGGAGTACCACTCCCCAAACAGAATGAGAGAAGCACTAAGAAGAGTGCCCCTGTATAAGCACTCTATGCAAAGTCTGAAGGCCCATTGGATTGGTTTGAAGTTGAGTCCTCCACTGCTGCTAGGACTACTAGAAGACACAAAGGAAGAAGAAGAAAAACGGCAGTGGGAAAAGTTGGATGCAAAAGATGGATTCCATGATAGGGAAGAAGATCTCATATCTGAAGCATGGAATGTCAGGGAAGCCATCAAGGCTATCAAGGATGAAGAGATAGATTAGTTGGCTGCCAAATGCTCATAAATCCTTTGACTTTGTCCAAAATTGACCACAAAAACTGCATAAAGCACACATTAGACTTCATGGCATAATGACTAACCCAATTCACTATATTAGCATAAATATAATAAAAAACATGCAATCAACTAATGAGAATGGTGGATTAAGTCAAATTAAGAGGCAAAATGAGCCCATATAATTACCCATTTCTAGGGCTCATCATTACCCCCTACTGAAGGTGTTGCTCATCCTCTAAGAAACTAATTTATCTATTCATCCTTGATGGCCTTGATGGCCTCCCTGACATTCCATGCTTCAAATATGAGATCTTCTTCCCTACCATGGAATACAACTTTAGAAAATACTCAAAAACACTCATTCCTCTATCTTGTCCCGATACTGCATTCATTTGGCCATTAGTTCTCATTCTCCGTGGGATTACAATAAATAGAATTAATAAATGTAATATATTTTCTAAATCCTAAAAGCACTCTAAAAATCTCCCATAAATCACTCCATAGAGTAGATTTTCCTAAAACATCAAATCACTCCATAAATCATTTGTAAATCACTCCATAAACACATTTTTCTGAATTTTAAAATCACTCAATCTACCCCTATAATCTTTCATACTTTTGAAGATATATTTTATTTTCCCCATGGAAAAAATCACACCTATCCATATATTTTCTAAAAAGTCATTATTTATAAAACTCATAAAATATACCAATTTGGAAAATACAATGTATTTGCATAGAAGAATATAAAATTATTTTAAAAAATTAAGACCCCATTTTAAATTTTTCCCACATTGAAGACTTAATGACTAGGAATCTCTAATGCTCCTACATCACATGTGGCTTCCATCATGGATGAGAAGCACAAAACACACACACACACACACACACACACTTATCATGTACATAGGTCGAGCCTCATCAACACTTGGTGAGCACAAAACATTTAAAAGAATCCTCATAATAATGTTGATGATTGCATATGTTGTGTTGGTGATTTAAATTGTCACAAGTGTTAGAGAATCCATATGTTGGGTTCATAACATAAGTTAGAAAGCACTAGGTAGTGCTCATGGAATTATATTTACTAGTAATTTATATATATACAAAAGGGTAGAGGGAACATGGTAATTTATGTAAATGATTATGAAGAATAGTCCTAGAATATCATTTCCAAAAGAAGGATTTTTTAGATCTTGGTACATTAGGAAAGCAAAAGATCTTAAAAACTTGAATAAACATATTAAGAGAAAAATAAATATGCATAAAAACATTTTATAATTGATATCATAGGAACTAGATGAAGATCTCAAATGTTACATGGTCACCATAAGCAATGAAAGACCTAGAAAGACAAGGGATGACCTTATGTAATGATAAGTGAGATAACTATGGAGGTTATTTACCTTTAAAAAAAATATTACAAATTTCTAGGACACTTACATGTATTTTTTCTACAAGAATGGGAGAGATGTTACATAATGATCCACCTCAATTCCAAATTTCCTTCAATTTTCTCAAACATTTAATTAATTAACTATGGATATTGTGGGGATATCGTTATGTAGGAGAACCCCTTTGGTCTATTGTAGTGTTGTTTGATCTCAAAATATGTAATAAAATTAACTTATAGAAGGTTGATTTCAAGTCTTGAATTCAGTTAACTATACTCAGTAATTTACGATATTTGGGGAGCGTTCCATGCACCAAATGTTGGATTACTAACATAGAGTTTCCCCTCACAACCAAATTTTCTATCTTTTCTAGAAATAGACATTGCAACAGCTCATATGCTTCAGCTGGGTTATTTACAAGTTTTCCTATACCCCAACTATACTCCATTTCAATTTTTCCGTCGAGGTTAATAACAACCCCTCTAGCTCTTGTTGAAACTATTAAATGAGATATTAATAATTTAAAAAAGATTAATTTAATAGTTAAATAATTAATTGTTAAACATATTGATGTAATTTTATATATCAAAGCAGTTTATTTTTAATGTCAGATGTGAATCAATTCAAGAATTAATATATATTACATGAGCCATTACTGATTAGTGGTATCATTTTGTTAAAATTGATTGGGAAGTATTTTATTTTTATAAATTGATATGATTTAATTTTATAATAATTTTTATATATTTAAAAATTTATGAATAATACTAGCATAGATCCATTTTATTCCTAGATTTATTAAGAATAGAGATGAATCAAATTTCTCAAATTGAAAGCCTCTTTTTGAGTGTGAAACTTGAGGAAAGATGTGCACCTCAAGTGATTTGATTTCTCTTTTCTTCCTCGTTTTTTCTGTAGGAAAAAAATCCATAATTTTTATTAAGGATAACAAAAATTACATTATATAAACACACTGTAGTGTGTATGAAGTTTAGTCGGTCCATCTTGTCATTCAGAGTTATAAGTAAAGATACTAGGTTCAAGAATACTTTAAAGAGTTCCCCATATCATCTATGTCATGTTCATATTAGTCATCCATACATATTTGATTCCTCTCATATCTTGGTAGATCTATAATTATTTGATTCAAAGTTATTTTCACTTGGTATATATATATATATATATATATATTATATATATATATATATATATATATATATATATATATATATATATATTATATATATATATATATATATGTATATATATGTATGTATACATCGATAGGCATTTTCTCTACTTGGTTTGGGTGAGGAGACATTGTTCACCCTAGCCAACAGGAAATATTCATTTTTCTCTTCCTCACACCTATCCAAATTTTACATTTGGTTTGTTTATCATTTCTCATGTTTCTATTCATTTTCTTCTCTCACCGAAAGTTCGACTTTGGGTATTATTCACCCTTGGCTACCCAGAAACTTTGTTGTTATAATCTAGGGTCAAACATAGCACTATGTTTCTGTATAATAAAATTCTTTACGTCCAATGCAGAATGCATTTCAATTGTACTCCTTCATGTCATGAACAACAGGTAAATTCTTGTTCCCTACTGCTAAATTTTGATAAGGGTTTTTTCCTCAGGTTCGCTTAGTGGATTCTTGGGTTGCAAAGATAGAAAGTTTATTTATTTTGTCTTAATTATTTTTGTTACAAATTATCTACATGTTTTTCATGTCTTCAAAATTGGTCTGGAAAAGTACTAACTTCTTTCTTATGAAGGTGGTTATTTCCCCTTGCTTTAACCTATATCATTTCCCCATGATACTGAGGGCATGGTGGAAAGTGTCACTGGCGCTAACCCAGTGTGCTATATCCCTAGACATAATCATAAAGCACCGAAATGTTACCATATATATGCTCGTGAACATCGCCTTCCTACCTGCATTATCCTTCTTGTGCTTTTTTGGGGCGAGAGGGAGAATTGGAATCGAAACCATTTTCATGAGGTCAAATATGCAAGAGTCCCTCTTGGATTCATCAAATTATGTCAAGGAAATGAGTGTCGTAGAATTGGATGATTCTAGAAGATGTGCATTACATGCAACATAATATTAGACTCAAGTTATGGTACTAGGTAAAAAATCAGAGACGACATTACTAATCCTCGTATGCCATTGATCACATGGCATGATCTAAATGAATATTGAATGAAATCATTGTCATCGATTCTTTGCATGGTAACATATTTTTCTCTATAATTATGCTCCTAGTTATTTTGTTGTGTAGGATTATTTCATTCTCTAACTATGCTCCTGACTCTTTTGTTGTGAAGGATTATTTTTGCTTAGAGCTAGAAGCAGTTCACCTCCAATAGTGGACCATGTCTAACTAGTTGGAGGAAGAGATGTTATCCTTGAATTGATATAGATTCATTTTTCCTTTTAGAGTTAGCCATGATTTTCTTTGGTTTCTCTTTGAATAGTGCTTAAATCAGGGTTTAGATCTTTTTGGATTTAAGGTCTTTTGGCCAATTCAATCTTCCCATAAATTGGTGTTCAAAAAGGGTTAAGGGTCTTAGTGTGCAAGTCTATATCAACTAGGGAAAAAATACACATTCATTGGTTTTTTATTTTTCTTATTCTAATATATTAGCTAGAGAATATATCTATGTTTAGATCAATGAAAGTCCCATATCTGGAAATCAAATAATGAGCTCAAGGAAAATCAAGAGAAACTAAAGGCCCAAAATATGAACTAGAAGCCTTCCTTAACCAGAGAGATTTTCATGTCCTTTTGGAGGGAGGCACTAAAAAATTGAATTTATAAGCTCATTTTTCCTTCTAGGTTGGTGTTTGCTATAAGGAAGCTTAAGTTCATTTATAGAACTATGACTCTTCACTAGGATAAGATGATTAGGGAGCTAGATAATTTTCCAATATTTGTCATGACAATGTGATGAGGGTAGTTGGATTTGTTATTTATGATGATGTGGCTTTGCTATTACATTACAACCTTCCAAATGGAACCCTTTCCCAACTATTGCATAGAGAAGGTTGTGCTTTAGAGTTTGAGCTAGAGTGACCTAATAATTTGTCAATAGCATTGGGAGTGGTTGAAGGATTGGATTTTCTTCATCACTTCCACACACCAATTATCCATCTAGATATTACTTCTTCCAACATATTTCTAGATACCAACTTAAATCCAATGATAGGCGAGGTAGAGATTTCAAAGTTATTGGGCCTATCTAAAGATACTTCAAGAATCATTTTTGTTGCAGGTTCCTTTTGATACATATCCCCTGGTGAATTCGTTGAATCATTACATGGAAATTTTCTATATAGTCTTTGTTGTTTTATTTATTCTCTCTTGAATTTAAGTTTATTTAGTTTGTTAATTCCTTTTTCATTTTTAGTTGTATAAGCTAACATTGATAAGACTCCTGATTTACAATAATACAAAAGTTATCTATGATATTTATAATGACCCAAAATATTTTTGAGTTAACAATAGTCATAATCCTTCCCACCCATCATAAGCCTTATTCTTTAAAACAAATAAGCTAGTTTCTTTCTTTTGTGAATCACGGTGAAAGGAGTATGTAAGTACAAATACATCATCCCCCATAGCTTACAGTTCTTGTTCATTTAAAAATATTGTATCTATATAGAGGTTATTCCATGTTAGTGAAATTTTATATAGGTAGTGTTCATAGTACATGCTATATATCTCACATATACCATGCAAGTGATAACAACTAGCAACATCTATAGCTTTGGAGCGATCTTAATTCAAATTCTCATTAGTCAGTTCCTAGTAGAGGAAGCCTTTGGTGAGGGAATGGATTTATTCAAATGGGTTCACAATGCATTATCTAGGAAAGAGACTACTGAACATATTCTTGATGCCAAGCTGAGCATAATTTCATTCTCTTGGAGACAACAAATTCTTGCATCACTCAAAGTGGCCTTGCTTTGCATTGAAAACACACCAACTAAAAGACCCAAAATGAAAAAGGTAGTTGATATGCTTAAAGAAGTAAATCAAGGTGCATGTTGAAATACTTTTCTAAAATTTTCCCCTATATAACATCAATATCTTTCCTTGACATTTCGGTCACTTTTTGATGCTTTCTGTCTTGATGATCAATTACTGTGTTTTAGTAGCAGATGAAGAGAGAATCCTATAATGTTGTACATGTTTGATATGGAAGAATATAAGTAGAATAAGAAAAATTCCATGAGTAATGGATCCATGATGATACTGATTGGAATAACATCTAATAATTATGGTTTATACTTCGCAAAAATGAAGTATAGTTGAAAAGTGCATCTTCAATATTATACTTGTAATTTTTCTTTCTTAACTTTGGGACAAATTCAATTTCCATAGTAAAGACACCATATTCTGGTCCTTTTCATTTGGGCATGATATTACCATGTGTCCATTCTCAAAGGGTCATCACCACCCAAATGCAATATGTTCATAATCAACAACTTATATCCAACATTGATCACCATATTGTAGTGCATTTGATCCAACATCCCTGTGCTGAAGTCAGCATAGATACTGTTTGAGAACATGAAGTAGTTATATAATTTTCCTCATTTTTTTCATAGAGAGAAAACTTTTCCATGTACGTAGCCAATGGCTTCCAAAGATTTGAGGCTCCAAAATCCCATTGGAAGCTTCGGAAAATGAACCAAAAGGATCCAAGATTCGGGGTTTCAATATCTAAGCTAGTTCATAGCATATTTGTGGCCTTATGGATAATCACTTCCATTATGGGAACTCAATACTTTATCACTTTTTGGTTAATGAATTATTAATTAATTTCACGAGTTTACATGCTCACAACCATACTACAACTAGGATGTGATTTTCAAGGAAAAAAATATCATGGAGATCAACATCAATAATCTGTTACAAAATAAAAGTATAACCTAAGGTGATTCCATATGAGCATACGTGAATAGTTGCAATAGATGTCGCATGTGGAAATTCTAAAGGAACAAGGTGAAAATCATCTTCCTTTTACATTCTAGTAAGACAAAAACCAATCATCAATGACAAGTACAAATGTGCAATGATCTACCAAATTGGGGGCAGAGTTCGAGGAACCTTTGTAAATGAATGAGGCCTAAGAGGTATGGCTATTAGCCATCTAATTTTATTTTTTTTCTTTATGATATGGTGCTGATGGAGCTTCTTATTCAAAGAATGTCATGAATGAAGAAATAAAAACCTTGGACCATAACTAAACCTATCATTTGCAAGAGCTTCCTGAAGGAAGGTAGTCCAATAGATGCAAATGAGTGTTTAAGGGGAAATATAAGACAAATATTCCAATGAAGTAATATAAATCTTGCTAGTAACAAGGGGTACTTTGAAGTTATGTTGTTGGACAAGGTTTCATAAGGAGTGATGTAGATCATTACACTTGCTTCCAACAAAAATATAATCACTTCATTACTTTTGGCTTATATGTTGATGAAAAATAATTTTCTTAGGTGTAATTTATTCTTGCACCTTAATCTCTCCTGCTGCGACAAAGTGTTCAATATAGTATTGATGTATTTTATGTGCTTTACTTTTCCATTTCCCTATCTTGTAGAAATTGCATTTTTTTCAATGTTATCCTCCTCAAACTAAGCTTGTTATTGGGCATATTTCTCCTCTTCTCAATGATCACATGCAAGCATTTGGAATTTATGGAATTTATGGATGGGTTGACGCTAAATTGGTGTTGTGCGTGGGCTACTTTAGGTGAATCTATCATGTACAATAGTGGTCTACATATCCATTTAAACCAGTCATTTTTTTGTCTTACTTTAGATGCCATTTTTCTATTTTCACTCTTAGATGCTATTACATGAGCAAATTTTGCATATACGATGTACAATGGTTTTTGTGTGTGTATATATACACACACACACACATACATACATAATTTTAAGTTGAATTTATGGAATTTATGAAGGGGTTGATGTTGAATTGCCATTGTGTGTGGGCTACTTTAAGTGACTCTATCATAGACAATAGTGGTCTACATATCCATTTAAACCATTCATGTTTTTGTCTTACTTTAAATGCCATTTTTCTATTTTCACTCTTAGATGCTATTACATGAGAAAATTTTGCATACATGATGTACAATGGTTTGTGTGTATACACACACACACACATACATATTTTACATAATTTTAAGTTGAACAATTCATCAACCTATTTCTTTTCCCAATTCTGGCTTCTTCTTTTTTTCCGTGTTGGTAACTTTTGGGTCAATAACTTTGAAAATTGGAAAAACTTTGAAATATATCAACAATTACTTGACAAAAAAATCAGCAAGCACTAAACATTGCAGAATATTTCATCTTGTTTCATTTAAATCTACATATAAATTAATAACATCAAATTAAACAGTGTCTAAATTCCATTTGAGTCCAAAAGCTATTACACAATCTTCTCTTTCATTGGTATGGTTGTCCAACATACAATTTGGCAATGAATTTGGTGAAGATGACAATATTCGAGGAGATGAGCTTATTTTTCAATTAAACCATAAGAGGAACCTTCATAGTAATATGAGACTAACGCCAAAATTCACCTCCTTGGCTTAGTATTTTGGCTCTTCAAAAAGAGGGATAAATAAAACTAGTACCATGAATGATATGTGGAAAGCATCTAAATATTAATCCTATGATGCACTAATCGTGATCATTCAACATATAGAATTTCACAAGAAGTTTAACATTCATGTTAATCCCTTAACGATGTTCATGACGGTTCCCCTTCCAAGACAAGTTAGATATTTCACATATGGCCATGCTTAATTTTAGAAATCACCACACTATAAGTAAGATCCTTCCATAACCACATACATACTTACTTCTAAATAATGGGTTTACTATCAATGAATGATAGTAGATAAATGCTTCTCCATAGCCTGTTCCACCATAGGTAAACAAGAGCAATACAAACCATTTGCATTCTTAGAGGAAGGAACTACCTTTGAGCATGTAATTGAAAAGTGCAATGGAAACAAAAGATCACCTTCTTGTCTCTAGAAGAAATTCAAGAGGTAATAAGAGGGTTTGGGGGAACATTGATATTCACCTATAGGAACTATAAAAAATAATTGAATTCAATAGAAACCACATAGCAAAGGACATGGAGCTAAATAGAGCCAAGTGGGATCAAGTAATAGTTGGTTAGTAGAACATTAAGCTCAAGCGAGAGCGTTAATTCAATTTTTGTGAAAGAAAATGGGGGGAATTAAATGCCAAGGTAATGGACCTGAATAAAAATTTTAATACTAATATTTGGATTTTCTATAATCAACACCAACAACTCAACTCCATGAATGCATACATAGTTCCATTGTTGGGAAACTACAAGTTAGCCTGATTATTCTAAAGATGGGGAATATAGGAAATGGAACATAAAGGAGTGGCCCCATCTAAGCCCATATAATTTCTCTCCTCCGTAGGGCCTTGTATGTTTAGTTTCTTTCAAGTCTACAAGTTTCAGAGTCAACAGTATATGTTGTGTTCTAGAAATATCTATTGGAAGTTTTTAAAGTTGTAAATGTAAAAGCTTTCCTATGGTGACAATTCAATCATCATAAAATAAAATATATACACCCTTATTAAAGGTATAGGAATCATTCCAAATCTACGAAGAGAAGAGATAAACTGGGCTAGAGTCTTAAACCTAGTTTTTAGAGCAACTTAAGGAACAAAGGCTTAGCATATAGTTATAGGATAGATGTGCTTTTTAAATTTCTTCACAACCTATCGGTTTTTCTTGGAATTGTTAATCCTTTGAATAAGAGTTTTACCAAATTGTTTGTAAGATAGATTTGAACATTTATGGGATATCAAGTTAATATAAACATGGATGGTTTAATTTCTTTCGATATTATGATAACTAGAGACAAAATCAATTTAAATATGACTAAGAAATCCAACAACGATAAATAAAATAGAACTTAGGAAATAAGATAGTCTACCTGTTGCACTTTGTGCAGGTTTTTTTGGCCAATTTTTAAGTTTAGTTTGCGTAGAATCTAGTAAGGATTTGTTGGAATCATAGTTTGAATTTGAATTCTTCACAATATAAGTTGCTCAGGGGTTTTCGAGGTGTTAAATCTACATATATGGACAAAAAATGCAGTATAAATAAAAAAATACAATACAAATTCTTTGTAATAGCTTTACTTTCAAATTATTGTTAAATTAACTATTACATATTCGTTATGAAGGTAGTGACAAAGGATTAGAGTGTCATGTTATTAGATTTCTACTATTATTATATTGATTTATTGATTGGTTATGGAAGTTTTTTTCCTTGTTGTGTTGATTTGTAAAAAAATATTTTAAAATAACTTTTAGCTATAAAAGTAGTCTCTAACAATTAATTTATTTTTAGAATATTATTTAATTTAATTTTAAAAATATTGAAATTTTAAGATTTAATTATTTATAACAACTGACAACTTGTTAAAAACTTTAATATTTTTTATTTTGGTAGAATAATTGATTGAATGACTAAAAAAAGAGATCCCAAGAAGCGAAGTTGTCCGCAACAATAATACATAAAAATTGTTAAAAATCATCATCATTGAGAGATGTAGCTTTTCATTTCTTGGACTAACACTAATCCAAATTTCTTCTTTGGAAAGAATATTTCATATTGATAAGTGGACTTTTGTTATTATGTAAATCATCAAAATTGGTATTTTGTGGCATACCCAATAGTTTTATTTTTGATTTGGAGTTGTAACATTATCTGATAATACATGACGATAATGTTTTTTCTTTCGTAACTAGTACTCAATTATGATTTCTCCCTCACATCAAACATAAATATACAGATGCATAAAATGATATTTATGGAATAATGCAAAGGATCAAATTTGGTGACTCCAGTTCCCTTCAGAGGCCATTGAAGGAATTTTGAATTTGATGAAGGACATAAGGAAAAGATCAATAAGCACAATTTCCTCTGAAATTTTCGTTAAAGAATTTACCATCATAGAATTTGAATTACTTTTATATTAATGCATAAGTTTCAGACAATAAAAATTAGACAATGGTTTGAAAATGACTTGCGATGTGAACATAACAAAAAAGGGTATAAACCTGTTAGCCCACTTTAGTTTCTGTGTTCTAGGAGTAAATTTCTTCCTTGGTGCCTCTGGGAGAGACTTTTGTACATGGATTTCATATGATGAATTAAATGTGTTTTCAGATTTACCCAAAAACGTAAATGAATTTGTAGAAATAAGGTATACTAACTATATATGTCTTTTTGTTTCCAAGAATAGAAATAGAATATAATTGTCTATTCATGTTGGTTTCTCCATGGTTATGATCCATGGTGCCACATTTGAAATGCTTCTTAGAGTAGGGCCATCATTTCCAACGGAATAGACATCTACCTTTCATTTGTCGACTACATTGAATGCTCCAATTGCATTTACATCTTGAAAATAATTAAAAATGCATGTGATAGAAATATATAACACATCAACTCCATCATGTACCCTTGCATCGATTGCTACAAGAATATCTTGAAAATAATTAAAAATACATGTGATAGAAATATATAACACATCAACTCCATCATGTACCCTTGCATCGATTGCTACAAGAATATTTTCATCATAGCATTCTCCTCCATTTCGATTGGGAGGCCAACAGACTTTGTAGGCTACAACTCTAGCGTGAGGAGCTCCTAGAAATAGTGTGGTATATGGATAATTATTTTTGCAATGTGTTTATTGTCAGAAGGACAATGAAGATTCTACAAAGAATAAGTTAAAAGGAGATTCAAAGTTAATAAAAAATAAGTTGGAGTGAAACCTAACAAGGAGAACACAATTTTGCCGACATAGAAGAATAACTATTTTATTATGAACTTCATATTTTGAGGAACTATTGAACTATTTTTTTGTTATTAATAATAGCTAATATATTTTCACCAACAGTAAACAAAGAATCCTCATACTAATGGCCATAAATAAACAAGTACGTGAGCATTTTGACCTTGGGAAAAAGAAACAGAGAGATAAGTGAATCCTAATGAGGTTTAAGTTTTGATGGCATATAAGAAAAAGAGGGAGGCTATATCAATTCTCTTTCACTGTAATATTCTATGGGAAGCCTATTCAAGTTCCATAGCTTCATACACTCGTATGCATCTAATTAGTATGCAAAAGAGGTCTAATACATCCATTTGAGAAAATAAACACAAAGAAGGAGTATTAATGTTTAATAAAATCACAATATATGGATAAGATAGTGTGAAAAATCCAATAGATGATAGCCATAAGTCAAAGGAAACTCCATAGACATGACACTGAAACTGTTAACAGTGTTATGACCAAAGTGTGCAAGATACTATCAGATAAACCAAAGGGGGTCTTTCCAACCAAACCCAACTTCTCTATTGGAAATATTCTTGGAAGGAATATTAACAAAGCTTATTGCCATAAATTCTTGAGGAGATTATTAATATGTAATGAAATATTACAATAATAGGGATATCCATGACAATTTGAAATTACAAATATGATATAGATAAAAAACTACAGATATCAAATAACTAAGAACCACAAGGCTAACCCTAATCATATTTAGAAACATAAGAAATAAATATTTATATTTGTTTAGTTTATGATACTACTTTGGAGTGTTATAATTGCCTTTAAATGAAATTTTTGGTGGTGGAGTTGCTCACTTTTGTAGAGGCAAGATGGTAAATGCTTATTGTTGCATTTTATTTCAGGTAATAATGTAGTACTTACAAATTGGTTGAGGGATTATTGACAATGATAAAATTTTACCAACCCAAATACATGACGAATCATATGATTGGATTGTAAGAACAAAATTGAACAATTACTAGAATATACCACTTCCTCCTCCTTAAGGTTATCTAAACGAGAGGTACATTGTGCCACAAGAATCTCAATATGGTGGCCTTAATGACAAACTTGGAATTGGTAATATGGAAGCCAATGAAGTCGCATTACTAAGAATGCATCTTATACCACACTTTCATAGTAGTGGATATAGGAAGAAAAATTCAAAGATTGCTTACAAGCATCAATTAGATGTGAAAGGGATAAAATATAAGTTCAAGACATTTCCCTTTTTCATACTGAGTGAGAGAAAGTATGGATGTCCTCCCTCTAGATGGGGTGATCTTGTGGCATCACTTTCAACTAGATGACACCTCAATGGAATCAAATGTAGGCCATGCAGGTCGCGTTATTTCTTTGACATATATCCCACTGTTATTTCAATATTCTGGTTCAATATTCAATTCCTAGAGAATCAGATTTAAACTAGTAAATGATATGTACAATAAAGTTGGGGTGATGGACACAATCATATAACTATCTATCAAAGTTGAGTGCTAGAATCAAATGTATGGAGCAAGTTTAGACCAATTTCCAGGTCTTCTGAATGATTAGGTATCTAATGATTACTACTTACATGAGTGTTCTGTAATCCACGCCTTGATATAGAATGGATAAACCATAAGGGTGTCTTCCAACTATGGTGTAAGTCCCGGATTCAATTCCTTGTTTGTTTAATTTTGAATAATCAAATAAGTTTACTAATTGGTATAAATGGGGTGTTTTATTATGGTATTTTGTTTTTGGCATTTTGTGTGGGTTTATATTTTTTTGTAAAGGAAATAATAATCCAAACCTTGAAATTGAATTGGTAAGGGTGTATTGAAATTGAAGTGGTAAGGGTGTATTGAAATTGAAATAAAAATAAGCAATCTCTTTCATATTTTCACTACATTTAATACATTCTAGTCAAGTTTGTTAATTGATTGTTTTGTGGAATTTATATTATTATTATTATTATTTATGCATTGTTATAAATGGCACTTCAAGACATAAGCTGTGAATAGAGGAAGCCAAAGCAAGCAACTAATATTGGCTTTTGTTATATATATATATATATATATATAACATTAGAAATTTAAATTTAATATGTCAACTATTATTTAATTGATTATGAAAACTAAACTACAACTTTTTGAACTTAATATTCACATGGACGTCTCTTTACACCTTTTTAGGGAAAAGGCTAGTTACTTCTGATATATGTGTGTGTGTGTGTGTGTGTGTGTGTGTGTGTTACATGTCAATTTCATATTAAAACTAAAGAAAACACAAATTTCTCTCTTACCTTAAATTAAAAGCTACTTATTAATGATATAAGAGCTCTCTTGCTATCTTTCTATCTTTGTATAAATATTTGATGTTAAAATCTTTTACTCAATATATATTCAAATATTTGATTAATAATCTCTATTAAA
>APFE031556113.1:121204-152337 GCA_000404065.3 Pinus taeda
CACACCCTGCCAATCAAAGCAACCCCTTGAAAAAAAAAACATAAAATTTCACTAAACCCAAACAAAATAACAATCTTACCGAGAGCAACAAGGGAATGTAACAGCAAACATTATGACTTAAATGAAAAACAAAGATAAACCAAGCCAATTGCATAACATTAAAATGTGCATTGCTCAATTTCATTTACTATATATTATGGACTTAACAATAATACACCATCTATTTAGCCATTAAAAAAAACATATGAAATTAATAACAACACCATTATAACAATAGCATAAATAACATAGAGATAAAACAAAACATACACCTTATCTAAAAAAAATTCATACTTTTATATTAATACTATATCTATTAAATAATAGGAATACAAATAACTACAATAATTAGTTTTTGTTTTCGTATTTTTATTTTCTATTTTCATATTTTTTTCTTTGCCCTTGTCTTATGTGATTTGACTCACCTTATAATAAGTTTATTAAGATGTTGTTACATAGTAATCCCTATAGAATACAGGATTAGGCCATTGTGACATGCCACTACATTACTTTTCAAATTTAAACAAAGATTCCACTACAAACAACTTTTCCCAAATTTAATTAGAGATTCCATGACATATAACTTCGTAGACATTCCTCAAAGAGGATATTGTCTAAGGAACTCCACTCTCCAACCGAAAGATATTACGCGAATATATGTGCGTGTCCCGCACTACATATATTATTTTCTTACTTGTGGAATTCCACTTTCTCCATCAACAAAGGAAAGCGAAAATGTTGTACTAATGTTAGTGGATGTCTCACCCCTCGGGTTTTCTAATATCCATTTGGTTCAAACTTTACATTAAATATAATTATCTTGTCCACCTACCTAAAACTTTCCATTACTAATATTCTT
The DNA here is from genome assembly GCA_000404065.3 of Pinus taeda. NCBI lineage: Eukaryota > Viridiplantae > Streptophyta > Pinopsida > Pinales > Pinaceae > Pinus > Pinus taeda. The sequence goes on from APFE031556113.1 coordinate 122,103, forward strand.
TCCTTCCGGAGTGATGTATGGTAAGCATGACCATAATATTCTCTTTATCCTATTAAATATAAACCCTAATGATCCATTTGACATTCTCTCGTTTAGTTGAGTAGTCAACCTTCCTTGTAGAAACTTTTAGACATATAATAGAGTGGATAGTAGATGAACCAATGAACTTGCATGAGTGTAGTAGGGAATATGGTATTTGAAAAAAATATATGCGGAAGGGAATGTAGATTAAATTAATAAGTTCTTTATTTGTTATATGAGTGGTGGTATATGTATATGTTACAGGGTGAGGTCTTGCAAATTCACTATATGGGTGTAGGTTTTTTCATAGTTATGTTTGGAAAAGATATGAATTAAATTAGGATATTTTTTAAGGATTTAAATATTATCATTATGTATAATATAAAGGGGATTATTTTAGTTTGGAAATCATATATACTTATATCTAAACGATTTTTAATAAAAGACATAATTTATCATTAAAACTTGTAAATCTTTAGTGAATATCGTCAATTTAATCATATATGTATAAAAAGGGGAAATTTCAACGAAATTGGTGAATATTTTTTGTAGAGAATATCCAATTTGTGAAATTTTGTCCCTAACAAATACCCTAGTTGAACCCTTTAACAACAAAATATAGAAAAAGTACTCATGCCACCAAGACAAATATGTAAAATCCATATTGCCTTATCAAGATCAAAATTTTGCATAGTAAGGGTGTGGAACCCTTAATCCCCAACCATTAGCTTCTACACTTCCAAGATAAGAAATGTATTTACAATAACTCCTTGTGGATTAAGATAAGTAATTAATTACCTATTTAGGAGGGGTACATACACACACATAGAAATATATTTGTGTGTGTGTGCACATGTGTTCAACACACATAAACATATAAATAAAAATTATATGTGATGATGATGTGGTTAAAATGGGAAGGGCACCATGTAGCCATGCAAAAAAAATATTAAAGAAAATAAAAGAATGGGTTGTACTACATGGGGGGCGAGGTGCCATTTGAGGGGAGTGAGATAAATAGAGGGAAAGAAAAATGATGTAAAAGTAGGAGATGGAAAACTGAAATGTTGTCAAAGTTTGAACCAAGGGAGACTTAGAAATCTCATAGTGACCCTTTACTACTAGGGATTTTAGTCAAGAAGTGATTGTAAGTCCATGCAGCTTAAGGGTCTCAAGGGAAGAAGCTTTCCCTGAGAAAGACTAGGAGGTAAATTGGTTGGAATTTGTGAGTAGTGAGACATGAGAATCCATATTTGGCACTAAAAAGATTAAACTTTTGTTGTTATTCTAGAAATAGTTTTTTGGTTGATTATATTCTCAGTTTGTCATGCATCTAGTATTTTTTGTGGTATATGGAAGAGATGGATTAATAATTTCTTCAATTTTGATGTCTGAGTGGTTGAAGAAAGGACTTGATTACAAGAAAATGAATGAGATGAGAAAATATATGATTCAATATTATTGTATATCTACAAGAAGCAAATGTTTCCTTTGAAGTGTATCTCCCATGTTAAATAATGGGTTACAACTACTATTGGCAACATATGCTTTAAGAAGAAAAAAAACCCCTGTACATTAACGACCTTAGCTACAAAAAGGCTAATAATTGCACATCTATATAATTTATATAAATTTTATAATTTATATATCATGATGCATAGGGGATGTGATACAAGTGATTATATATTTGGTATATGAAAAAGGTTATGTTATTTAGGAATAATTAGCTCGAGGTTGCAAATGCAATCCTTTATGTATTTATATGAAGGGAAAATAGGTATAGTGATTTACAATTATATATATTATATATATATATATATATATATATATATATATATCCTCTAATTTGTAACAATTTTATTATAGATAATAGATTGAAATTATTCAACATTATAAAATTATGTTTCATATTTGATTTTAACAAAAGTAAGAGAAACGAAGAAATGTGTAATTGTTTTTTAAAAATGTAGATTTGTTATTTCATAATAAAAATGGTTTTTAAATAGTTTTTAAATTAAAATTTTTGTTAATTCTTACCTTAATTTTTATATGTTGAAGTTCATTTATTTAATAAAAAATGTATTCTCTGCAATATTTCTCTCCATTCCTTTTCTTCATTTGTCACATGATTTTTCTTCTCATCTACATTTATTTCTATTGATGGTGGTGGAAATCTGTCAACCAAGGGGCTCTCCCTGATGTGAAGTCCCAATTAGACATCATACTGTTTGGAATAGGAGCCCCATCCAAAGTATCAGCCTAGTTGCCATATATTCCTATAGAGTTTCCTTGGCTTTGGCTATCAGCAAGAGAGAGAAGTGTGTATGTGCCCTTGCAAAAAACAATTAAGTGTGCATGGTGAATGTTTGATTCCAGGTGTATCAAGGTTCTTCTACTACAGAGGGAGGAAATGTGAACCTCTAAGAGAGAGGTAATATCACCACCCTAGTAGAGGCACACATAAGAGAAAATAGAATAACCTAACATCAAGCATAATAGTCCACATAGATGTGACGATTGTTACAACCATTACAACACATTTTAAATTAGATAAGTAGTAAAATAACTGAAATAGTTCAACTACTTTAGTACAGGTGAAAATAAACATGAGTCATAAACATTCACATAATAGTATTACAAATATTCACAATCCATGCATGAAAACGTGTTGGGCATCAGGCTTCAAGCACTGAGTAAAAGTCCCAAGGTACATGAATACAATGAACATCACTAGCTCCAGCAGTGGAGCATTGGAGCCACAACTTGCTCCCAAAAAGTATCGAATTTGTCCCTTTGATGCCTTATGGGAGAACCCAAGGTGAAAATTCATTTTCTTGTACAATGAGGGTGTATATAACAACTGGAGTGATCCTTCACCTCCCTACTGACTCTTGGACTACCCTCATTAACGTTTGACTTCTATATGACCTTTTGAATTCCTATATGACTTTTCACATGACATGAATGACTCTTGGACTTCCACTTTAAATTATATTTCTCCATTATAGAATTTACATAATATAAAAAATAATGTGGCAAATGATGACTCATGACACAAGATGATATGACATTGATGACATGGACTACATGATGACGTGGCAGTGTCAAGTCACTCTTTGTTGTTATTTTCTTTGTGTCTTCTTGATAGATAGAATAGGGTATTTGCTTTCTCCTCCTCATGAATTGAAGGTAAGGAGTCTTTAATGTGGTCTTGATCTTATGTCTTTTGTTTTAATATCGTGTTCCTTCATCTTCTCACCCAATGATCATCTGGTTTCTTTAGCTCCATAGGTTTCTCTTACAATGGTGTTAGTCTCCATCTCCTTCATCATCATCCTATCATAGCATGAAATAATAATTGTGACTACAATCTACTCATGATAAGATGACATCAGTCCAATAAAACCCTAATCTAACATGCTTCATGAAATCACATGTTTGGGCTAGAACTAGTGACTGGTTGAGCGACTGACTTAGGGATTGCATACTTCCAGAGGTCAAAGTTCAATACAGAGGCTTGAGACTATGCAATGCACAGTTCTAGAGGCCTAGGTAGAGGGACTTCGTAGTTGATGGATTCAACATCTCAAGCTCGATGCTTGAGGCTAGAGACTATGCAGTGCGTAGTTCTGAAGGCCTAGGCTGGATGACAACGCAATTGAGGGACTCGGGAGGTCAAACTTAAGGTTTGAATTTTCCCAATACGTAGTTCAAGAGGGACACGAGAAAATTGATTGTGTAATTGCACAAGTCAAGAGCTCAAGGCTGAGGCTTGATGCTTGAGACTACATATTGCATAGAAAAGGCTAGTTGGAGGCAAGCATTGTGCCATTTTGGAGCTCAACGGCTGGGACTGAGCACTCAGATTGCATAGTGTGTAGTTTTGGAATGAAAAAATAATGCATTATGTAGTTATAGGAGACAAGGTTGTTGCTTGAGGGATGATACTATGCAATGCAAAGTTCAGGCTAGGTAAAGGAGGTTGAGTGGTCTGATCGAAGTTTTTTCCCAATTTGACTAAGTGTTGGATCAATGAGAGGAAGATAAGAAAAAGAATAACTCTAAACATGACCACACACTTATATCATTTGAAGAAACAACATGGAACACTCATAACACATGAAAAAAATCATTCCCTTAATGTAACAACTTTGCGACGACTTGGACCAAGTGCGACACCAAAGATACACTTTATAACAACCATGACGAAACTTGTGAAATAGTGCTTGAAACTATCGAAATGAGTGTGATACATGTTTACATGTTAAGACCAACTCATTTACACAAAGGTTACCCCTTGAAACCACCAAATCTAGCTTTCGTGTATTGTGCGACACTCCATGTGCTAAAAGACAACATTTACTATATGAAGAGAAAAGTGTGAACGACACTTACGATACATGAACAAAGGTGAAAATGACACATGCCAGAGTGAAGATAACATGAAAACAACACTAATTAAAGTGAAAGAAAGTAAAAGTGGTAGTCTAAAGCATGAAAACTACACTCACAAAAGTGAAGGTGCGCAAAACTGACTGTTTAAAAAACTCACTAAAAAAGAAGTAAAAATGCAACCAAATGTAGAATATTGTCAATGAAAGTATGCATTAACTGTCGACATAGGTTGATTATTGTAAATGCACTATCTTGATGGACCATTCTATGCTTGTTCAAGCTTTCATAAAAGAATGTTCTCATGAACTTGTTGTGGACTGAGAATGTGTGAGAAGGTGACTTCGACACTTACAATTCAAATCGGACCTCAATAACTTAACAAAACACCAATCGACCAAGAAATGGCTATGGAAAAATCGATTGTAATATCCATAGTAGGCTCCAAAATTCAAGTGTAATAAAATTTTTGGAGGGTGTTTGCTGCAGCAATAGCACTTGGTGAGACATTGGTAGAACTCCAACTTCTATGCCTTGGTCAATTCTTTCGTCAAGGATCTATTTCTTCAGGGAGTATTGATTCATCATTTATATTATCATGGCTTCCCACTTACCTTGTGCATAAACATAGTCCCGTTCATTCCTTTACTCAGTTAAACACAAACAGAAGGTCGATGATCACATAATGTTTCGAATTAGGAAAGGGTAATGAATTTTACGAGCTTTAGATTTTCATACTATATTTTTACATCTATAGTGTTGCTCCACTACCATCAGTCTTCGACATTTCCCTGACAAATTTTCTTGCTTCATCTGTCTATGGAAGAATCCTTTCTCTTCTTTCAACCTTATTTATTTATTTATATAGGAATGTGCATCAACACTTATTTATTTCATGGGTGGAAGAGGGATCCTGACTTATTGAGAGTTGAAGAGTTTGTCCCTTCATAGAATAATATATAAGACCTATGATATTGGTTTGCTCATTTAGATATTCCCCTTTTCCTTCTCTACTTGATTAGAATATACTGAAAACACTGAAACATAAAGACACGAGTGTAGGCATGAGGTTTCTAGAATAGACATGGAGATCATGGTTCGAATCAAGGATTTATTTATGCAAGGATCATATTTTCTATAGGAACATCATCGACCAAAAGCTGTAACCAAGACAAGGAAGAAGGATAGAGAGTTAGCTAAATGTTGTAGTCACAAAGTTGTTTTCGATATCTTTCGAGCTCAAATAGGACATCCTTCATGCAAACTCTCATTAAAAGAACACAACAAGGAAACAAAACTAGGAGGACAAAACAAAAGAAGGCTAACCAAAAAGATGATGCGAAACCAAAATGAGAAAACACAATACAAACTAGAGAAAATGAATGTAGGATGAATGTGCAGGAAAATTAATATGCAACTAGACTTGCTCCTAACCTTACCAGCTAGAAGGTCAGGGTCATGTATAATGAAATTTTTAACGTAGCCATCGTATTTGTTCCTGACCTACAATCACAAAGATAGAATCAATTAAAACTGAGATAAAATAATGTTCAATAGAAAATATAAGAGCCTGAATATTATGCATAAAAAATTGAAGATATTGCTTGTAAACATAAATATATGTCACAACCACTACTTCTAACCATTTCACACTCTTACCTTTTTTCTTAAAACCGTAAGAAGATAAAAATTGGGGTCTTCTTGCAAATGTATCTTCATTTGCACTGTAGTCCCTAGCAATCATGAGAAAAGGCCAAAACTTGTTATTTACAACGAACCTTTCCAGGTAGGATTGCTCCAACCATTCAACAATTGGATCATAAAACTCGAAACAATCCTCTTGAGAATCCCGAAATCTTTAAAAATGTGAATTTGGAATTAAAAGAGTGGGATCAAGATGAGAATATTTTAAGGGAAAATGAATCTAATCATATTCAAAAGGCTTGTCAAGATAGTGAGGTCCTGATATAGCCATCAACAAAGGCTGAAGTGCCTCGGTTGCTTGACAATTATATGAATGGTGAGATAACCCATAAATATAAATCAATGTGAAACAACTATCATCAAATATACTAGTGGGAAAATGATAAAACAAATGATAGTTAATATTATGATGAGGTGGACCATTTGTGGTAAGATATTTTTGGTTAGAAGATAACAAAGATCACTAGTAGAAAATGAGAAATTAGTGACTAGGTGACTAAAAAAGTTAGTCACCACAACTTTTCCAAGTGAAATACTACCAAAAATGAGCAATCTTAAGTGACCCAACTAAAAACAACTAACATAAATCACTAATTTAGTCGTGGGTTAAAATGTATGACTAGCTAATAAGCAATACATCTAAAAATGACTAACATGAATGATTAATTTAATCTAGGAACAAAAATACGACTACCTAACAATTACTACAATAATATGAATTAGTTGTTTATGTTACTTATTTTAATTTGTGTCAAGCAATCTAAACTTACTAGTGATAGAGGATTGAAAGGTTGTTAAAGATTGGATGAAAGGTTATCATTCCTTAAACACTTCTTCATCCTCACATGGTGTATAGTTGAGCCAACTTTGCATTATTTATCTATAATAATTTGTAATTTTAAAAATATATTTTTTAATAAAAAAATAAATGTTTTATGTATTTTTTTAAAATTTATTCATTGAATCTAGTTGGATCTACTTCCAATTTTAAATTAATTTGAAGAGAAATTTTAATTTTTAAGCCTATAATATCAAATAACAACTACTTTAATTTCATATTAACCAGCCAAGATCCATCTTCACCCTGGATCTATCAAGCATTGAGCGGGATCCAATCTCTCGAGGTGAAAACTTCTTTTTTTAGTGAAAAACTTGAGGAAACGTTTTCACCTCATAAGATTGGATCCCTCTCAACACTTGATAGATCTAGGGTTAAGATGGATCTAGGTTGGCTATGTAATACTATATAATATCTATATTTATATTTTTGTATCTTTATTGTTCCCTCTCTATCTCACCCCCCAAACATACACACTCTCCCTCTCCTTCTCTTCCCCTTCTCTTTATTGCCTCCCACTCTCCTCTCCCCCTCACTGTCTCTACATGTCTCCCTTGTCACACCCTCTCTCTCTCCACCTTCCTCCCTCTATTATTTTCTTGTTCTCTCCCTCTCTTGCCCCCTTCAATTCCATCTTCCTCTCCTCATATCCTGCTTCATTCCTCTCTCTCCCTTCTCTCCCACCTCCCTTTATCACTCTCCCCTAATCACTCTCTCTCTCTCTCTCTCTCTCTCTCTCTCTCTCTCTCTTACATCCAACTCTATCACTATCTCCCTCCCCCTCTCCTTCTCTCTCTCCCCTTCATCTCTATGCCTCCATCTCTCAACCTTCCCCTTCACTCCATATCTCTCTCCTCTCCTCTTCTCTCTCTTCCCTCCTCTCCTCTCTCCCTCACTCGCTCTTCATCTCTCCCTTCTCACTCCCTCTATCTCTATATCCACCTCTATCTCTCTATGTCTTTTTTATTTCCTCCATCTCTCCCCCCTCCAACTCCATCTCTCTCTGTGTGTCTCTCCCTCTATCCTTATCTCTATTCCTTCCTCTCGCTCCCTCTCTCTCCCCCATCTCTCTCTCTCTCTCTCTCTCTCTCTCTCTCTCTCTCTCTCTCTTCTCTTTCTTTTTCACTATCCTCCTCTCTCCCCCCCCCCCTCCCCCACCCCAATCCTCAACTCTCTCTTAAATTCGATCACATTGTATTTTGTTTAAGAAATTACCAAAATTAGAAAAAATTAATTGGTTGTAAAATATTAAACCTATATTTTGGATCAATCATGTCAAAGAAAATAAAATAATTAAAAATTTGAAAAAATCATGCACTATATTTAATATATTATAGCTGATCACTTTGCTTGACTTTTCTTGCTCTCACCCCTTGGATCCTTAGCTAAGATGGTTGGTTCTTTGTATATCTTTAGCTAAGATGGATCTATATGGTTCTTTAACTAGCATAGATCCATATTAGCTTAATTTTATTAAAACCTTAATTTAATATATATGGGGATATTTTGAGTAGTAGTGAGGATAGAAGGTTTAGATATATCTCAAATTGTAACATTTTCCCTTTTAAATTCAATTAAGAAAAAGTTATACAATTAAATTAAAATAAAATATTTTTACTATGAAATAAGTTATGGTTTTTTGTCATGTGGTATTGATAAGCCATGGTATTGTAACAAAGCCTATTTACAAGTTAATATCAATGGCAAAGTGAGGGTGAATATCCATGGTTAACAATCTTGTCATGTTGTTATAAAATATTTTGATTGTAAAAAAAATTATGATTTTTGGGCATGTGGCATTGATAAGCTATGACATTACAACAAACCTATTCATAAGCTCATAATATCAATGGAAAAGTGGGGGTGAATATCCACGGTTAAGAATCTTGTCATATTGTTATAAAATATTTCGATTGTGAAATAATTTATGTTTTTTGGGCATGCGGTATTGACCCATGGTATTGTAACAAAGCCTTTTTTTTACAGGTTAATAATATCTACGGTAATGTGGGAGTGAATATTCATGATTAAGAATCTTTTCATATTGTTATAAAATGTTTTGGTTGTGAAATAAGTTATGGTTTTTAGGCTTGTGGTATTGATAAGTGTTGGCTTAGGGGGTCTTGACCCAGGTTCAGAGTTAGTTGTGCCAACCAACAAAACCCTACTCTACTGCCCCTTTCAGCAACAACATGCATAGCACAGGCTGCAGTCTCACCCAAAGCAGTATGGGGGGATGCAAGAACCAAGTTTCTACATCCAAAGACTAGTGTGATGTCTTTCAAAAATAGATTTGCCTTCACACAGATCGATAAACTCTTAGGGCATGTTACTACAAATCTGTTAAAAGAGTCTTCAGATCTTCATGAAGGTCTATGATTAGCCTTTTCGGACCTTTAATAGTCAATTTATGCACTTACGTGCATCAGAAAACAACCCTAAATTAGTGTTCATGTTGATATACTTAGGTTATTACTAAACATCAGAGAATACATCAGAGTATTTGCAAAAATAATTAAACATTCATTGCGTACATCATTGATGCTTATTCAAGAGAATCACGCAACATTGAATCAATATTTCATAAAACACATCATTCATCGACATCATTTGGCAGTAACAGAAAGAATAGAAATATGCAAGAATTCTTCAGAAATTGTCTTTATTGATCTTCAATTCAAGGTTACAAAATCAAAACTGCCCTGCGCACATAGCTGCAAGGGTCTGCAGACTCTACCTAGGCCTCTGTGCAATCAGCTATAGAGCCTTTCTTATATCTTACCCACTTCTCTTCACTATCACTTTCCTCCTATCATCACCAATTATCCATTACTATAAAAACATGCCTTAGACTCTCTAAGACACACCTATTTATAGCCTTTTTCACACAATGCCATGGTCCGCGAACCATGGGTGGATCTCAAAACCAACTCAAACTTTACATAAAAGAAGGGGCTAAACCATTTTGAATCCTAGTCATCTACGCACTCCGCATCCACAAATCGAGGAGACTTTACATTATTTACACAAAATGTACCTAAACTTGGGTTATCTTAACCCCAAAACTGACCCAGGGGACCCCATCCCAACAGCCCCAACACAAAGATCCTAACTCACCCTCGAGTCAATCTATTGGTGCTGCAATCTTACTGCGAAGACCTCCCAGCTCCACCTAGACCACTGCAACTTCAACAACACTTTGTGTTGCTTCCTGCTTGATTTCCTCAACCAATTTTATTATGGTTGGTCCTTCTATGACCAGCCTCATCGTCTATTATTTCTACTACAACCCTTTAATCTTATCCTGAATGGTAGTCGTTACATGATAAGCTTCCTCCAACCAAGGCTGCAATGTGGCCTTAAGAAAGGCCTCCTTCTTCTATGCTTCCTCTACCTGTGCTAGGAGCTTCTTTCCCTCCTGTAATTTAGCAAGGCGTTGTGTTAGTGCTATGTACCGCGTAGTTGCCCTAACTTCATCATATTGTCATTGCAACTCCCTTACCTCTATGTTCAATGTCTGCAGGTTCAGATCCTCCTATAGATTGGTCACAAACTCCATAGCTTGCTCAAACAATGCCACAGAATCAGTGACTGTGGCCTCTAATGTAGTCATGCATTCCTTTATCATGACTCCATGCTACTCCCGGACCTTAGGTGGAGTCATGGGATGCAACTTTAACTACAGCTGTGTAATCTTCATGTTGAGCTCAAATGCTACTCGGGCAACCTCTACTTTAGCTTTGTGCACACTAGTGGCTAGTTTTCTTATTTTCACTTTTGGCTATGAATCCTCAAGGATGTGAAGCTTAGGCACTGTCTTGTAGGCCTCTGATACCACTAACTCGAGACTAAAACTACGTGTCTAAAGTGTCTCCTTTTCCTTCAAAGCTTGTATCTTTTCAGTGAACATTTGCTCATTGTTCACTTTATACTCACTTATGAGGTTGAAGGTGGCGCATTGCTCCCTAGTTCTCAATTCATCTGCCACCCCCATATGTAGTGTGTGGAGGGTCTCATTAGACAACATAGCTATATTCATTCCAATATTCTTGATCATACTCAAGATAATATGATCATCGACGGACTTTGCACAAATAGACCCGTCTAGTAATGGTATAGTCCTGAGGTCGAGGACCCTTACTAGCTTTACTGCTTAGCTTATCCCGAGCATCAGGCTCACCTATTCTGTGCTCGCTTTTCCAGTGCCCACTTGTATTCTACTTGATTGGATTTGCAGCTTGCACATATCCTTTTGGATGCTCCCTAGCATTTGCATGTACTGCTGCAACACTTTCATGGTGTGGTCCCATATTTTATCCTTGATCTCATCAAGATCGCCCTCTGTTAGTACCATGGGATCACCCTGCGACTTATCTGATTTCTTATTCTTCCTTGCACTATCCTACTGTTCCTTTCCAGGTCTCTTCAAAATAAATGGGGTGCTCTGCCCCTCATCCCCTCCTCCACCTTGTCCTGAAAGTTCTTCCTCCACTCTCTCTAGCGAAGGTGACTTGTCACCTTTTTGAGACTCGCGTTGTTCTTGTTATTCCTACTCATTGGCAATGCATTCTTGTTCCACCCGAGCCTTTTCTATGGTGTCCTTTTTCTACTCTGCGAGTGTTCACGCAACTTGCTTAGCTACCTCCTTTCTTTCCTACACAGTAAAACTTCCCACTCTCATGCTTGTTCTAGCATGTAAGTCTGATAGGGCATGCCATTCTATAGGCCATTTCACTACAACCTCCTACACATCTGTTTCTATCATCGAATAGGGAAATTCATGCCATTTCTTCTCTCGATCCTTTAGCGCCTGGATATATACCGTATGGAAGTCATCCTTGAGTTTCATGTAGGCTGATAGCTGTGTGAACAAGGTTGGGGACAACCTCAAGCGTTGATTGATGGCCATGCAAAGAGACATTTCCATGAGAAACCAGAACATCTTCATCTCGATAATCCATGCAGGGTCCTTTGTAGACCATAAGGAAGTGAATTGCGCTGCTTCTGTAAATACTTCCTCAAGCGCAGGAAATTGGCCATCCTCTGGCAATTTCCATGCAACGAGCACAATCGACAGCAACAACCAAGTGTAGTGGAACGACCTGCTTTCATCTTAGGCCTCTTGGCAGTTCGCAAGGAACCCCTGGTAGAGGTATGTTGACCAATTAAACTGTACACCTTTCACGCACTATGCAACCTGAGAAACTACTGGTGTCAAAAATTCATTTGCTACATTTTCACATCACTTTCCCTACTAAAATTTGGGCAACCAATTGAACTGCTGGTTTATTTATACAAAGAATTGAATACCCTTGCAATTTCTTCATGAGGCCGTAATCCCTCTTCGTTCTATCTGTGAGGAATTTCTCCCCAGTATTTCTGCCAAACTCCTTAGCCGGGTTCGTGCCCTAATAAGGTAGGTGCGTGATTCTGTGAATGAACATATCTATAACGGGGATAGGCCCTCCTAGCCATAAACATCCATCATCAACCAATGTGAGAAGCTAGTGCACACATATTGTATTAATGGGCGTGTAGTGATAGTGGGGCACCCACAATAGATTGAGTAACCATGTATGCTCGACACTGTGAACCCATTCCTCCCTTTCCAGGGCTGTAACACCTGATTCTGTGAGGTCCCAATCCTCCATTTTCAACAGCGGGATCCTAGTGAGTTGCAGACCTTCAAAAGGGACATGCTCGGGTAGGAGGGGCATGGATATGGTGAAATTCTCAGAATCAAGGTCCTTCATGACCTTTGCTTTTCCCCTTCTACGGAGGGATATACTCAAGGAGCCTTGTTATGGGCTTTTCTCCTTCAGTGTCTATATCATTTGTTCCCTAGGCTTCTTCTGCTTCCAGGTCTGCTACCTTCTCCGGCTGCTTATCTTTCTTCTACTTTTGCGTTTCAGTATGCTTTCTTAGGGAAGCGTAGACCAACACCGCTTCTTCTACTTATCCTTCTTTAATTTGATTGGTTGGGTTTCTCTGGTAGGGGTAGGATTTGGCCTAGGCAACCTCGGTGTCGTAGGCACAGTAGCTAGAGCTTCCATACTTAAAACCTCTGTGGCAATTGTCTCAGTGGCAATATTGTCAGTACTCATAGTTTCAGCAGGACTTGGTGCAAGCATTTTGTCAAGAATAAACTTCTAGTTTATCTCAGACAACTTAGAAAATGTGGGGCTTGTGACTAAATCTTCCTAATCCGATCGGCTCATAGGAAACATATAGTGAATGCCACTAACATTTGTGAGAGCAAAAAGTGTTCTCTATTGGACTAGCACACGTAATTTATAGGGAGTTTTGAATTCAAATCTGAGTGTTCCCCCCAGTTTCTGATAATAAATGTTGTTTTGTGGCATATCTTCAAATATTTTTTTTCCTTAAATGCTGCCCTCCCACTCCACTTAACCATCTTATGGTCGTCAAGTCATGAACAGTAACTCCAACGGTCACTTTCCTACTGTTCTGCATGGTACCTTCCTCCATGGTGAATCTTCCTACACACAGCTTAATAGGTTGCCTCTTTGTCACTTTTCACGTAGCCTGCTCACTACATTGTCCTCCAAACTAGGTAGTGTAGTTTATAGTCCCACGCTCCCTTGCAACTACCTAGAGCACCAAGATTATCCTACTTCCATATAGTCATTGTGCAGGATCTCCTGTATACAACTTCAACCTGCTCCCATTCACTCTTCCCAAGAAGGGTTCCCCATTCAACTTGGCAAGTTGAACTGTGCCTCCATCTATAATTTCTTTGACAATATATGGCCCTAACCAATGCATCTTGAATTTACCCATAAATTTAATGAATTTACTATCATATAACAGGACAAGATCGTTTAACTTGAATATGCGAAGCTTGATATGGTAATCGTGCCATGCTTTGTCGTGCTCCTTTTGTACTTGCTAATGGAATCATGCAAAAAATTGATCCTCTTCGAGATCCATCAACTGCATGAGTCGTTCCTCCAAGGCCTCGTGATTTTCCATATCCATCAATGCTTCTATTCGCAAACTAGTCACATTATACTCCATCGACATTACAACTTCGATCCCATATACTAATCTGAAAGACGTTTTCCCTATCAGCTTCTTACAAGTATTCCTATAAGCCCATAGTACTGCAGGTATGCACACATCCTAGTCATTCTACTACACATTGTAGATATTCATCAGCGTTTTTTCCAAAATTTTATTGAAGGATTCAATAGTTCCATTAGCTTGTGGGTGATACGGTGTACTCTTTTGACGGTACAACTATAATTATTTAGTCAATGTGTTGATCATCTCATTCAAAAAGTGCATACCCCTGTCACTCATCGACACTTTCAGACAACCGAATCTAGTTAAGACATACTCGAATAAAAACTTTGTTGCAATAGCCCCTGTACAATCCTTAACCGATTGTGCTTCCACCCATTTGGTTAGATATTCCGTCGCGGCGATGATATAGAAAGCACCTGTTTTCTTTCCCGGGGGCTGAATTGGCCCAACCAAATCAATTGTCCATTTCGCAAATGACTATAAAGAGACTTGAGTATGTAATGGAAATTCATCCATTCGCGATGGTTTTCCAGTTCTTTGACATGCATAGCATGCCTTATAATATGCCTTGGAATCCTTATACAACATTGCCCACCATAGACCTGCGCAAAAAATCTTCTGCGCAGTTGCCTTGCCTGCATAATGACCTCCCGCAGCTCCCCCATGAGCTCTAGCGAGAATGCTATCCCGCTCAAAGTCTAGCACATATCTTCGCAATATTTCATCAGTACCCATATTATAAAAATGTCCTGCAATAACTAAAAAATGTATTGCGTGCACTACTAATTCCTTCCTCTGGTAACTTGTATATCCTTTCGGTACCATCCCCGTAGTCAAGAAGTGAATAATGTCTGCAAAATGATTATCTGCTATGCGCACCACAAAGAGTTGCATGTCTAGCAACCCTTCCTCTACATTATTAGGCTCCTCTCCTGTTTCAATCCGTGACAGATGTTAAAGTCCTGCATTTAACCTCCTTGGCTTCACAATGACTTCAAAGTCATACTCCTGAAATAATAGCAACCACTTGTAGATCTTCTCCTCTAACACAGGCTTATTGATCAGGTATTTCTAGGCAGAATGATTTGTGTGCATCTTGAAATGTCCTCTTAATAGATAATGCCTAAATTTCTATAGCGTGTACACCATGGCCAATCCTTTGCACTCAGTAGTTGAATAATTCTTCTTGGCCTTCGATATCTTCCTACTCGCAAAGGCTATAGGATGGTCCATTTCTCCTTCATTGGCTTGTGTTAGAATTGCACCCAACACAATGCAAGAGGCATCCACATGTATGTGAAACTCATTTTTCCAATTAGGGAATACCAAAAGCGGTGCAGTGACCATCTTTTCTTTCAATACATCTAAGCTATGCTGACATTCTTCGTCCCAACAAAATGTTGCATCCTTCTTTAACAGTTTCTCCATGGGCGTAGTAATTTGAGCATAGGCTTTGATAAATTTTCTATAATATCCCGTATGTCCCAGCATCGCATGAAGCTTCTTGACATTCCTCGGGGCCTCTAAATTCACAATTACTGCAATATTTGCAGGGTCCACCATCAATCCTTTCTTACACACCACGTGACCCAGCAAGATCCCAAAGGAAATACAAAATATGCATTTCTTCAAATTTATCGTGATCTAGTATCTGCGACACATATGCAACATCAACTGCAGATTTGCTACATGGTGCTTTAATAATCTGAACACCGTTCAGTCGTCAAAGTATACTTCCAGGAACTTATGAATGAAATCCTTGAACGTTTCTATGACTATGCAGGAAAATATCACAGGTGCATTATTGAGTCCAAATGGCATCACAGCGTACTGAAAACAACCCCATTTCGTTGAAAAGGTCATTTTTCTCCTATCCTCAGGCACGATCTTAATTTGATGATACCCAGAAAACCCATCAGTAAAGGAACACACCTACTGCCCTCTAGCATTGTCTAATACTTTTTCTGTAAACAACATTGGGAATGGGTTGTGAGCACACACATCATTAAGCTTCCACAGATCTATGAAAATCCCTATTTCTACTTTCCATTTCTTCTCCTGAACCACCATCGAGCTCACCCAATCAGATTCTTCAATTGGTTCTATGATTCCTGCTTCCAACACCTTATCTAGCTTTTGGCAAACCTTTTCCTTGTACTTAGGATTAAGGCAATACGGTCTTTTCTTAATAGGCTTTGTGTCCAGATTTAGAGTGATCTTCATAAAACTTAAATCACCAATTATGCCCTTCAAATTCAAAAATTTCATGGGGAAGAGATCCTGGTATTCGCGGAGTAACTCAGCAACTTTATCCATGGTAGCATCGTCCCAATAGTCTCCAATCTTCGGTAACATTGGTTTTTCTTTAGTGCTAATGTTTACTTGCTTTGTTTTCAATGGTGTGGTGATGTCTAGGGTGTCTATTTATGGGCCTTCAACTACACGATGCCCTTCTACCTCTGGAATATTAATGTTTCTCGGATCTTCACCCTCCTCTTCAGTTGTCACAATATAGCATTCTAGTGCATGGCGCAGCTAGGTGCTCCAATTTGGTTGGGTCCATTCCATAGGTTCTTGTGGAATTCTAAAGATAATTGCCTTAATTTCTTGTAGTGATTTATTGATACTTATGAAGTCATATTTAAAGCTGAAGGTCAATAAAAATTCTTCCTTCAACATATCCCATTCCACTGTACCATGGCGGAGCTCCATTTCTAGATACCAGTTCATGGGAATTGTATCCAAAGTATGGCAAAAGATGTGTACCCATTCTGGTTGTCATTTTTTCCCCATGCTTTACTCCATTTCTCTAGGTGATCATGCGGATCATCCATTCCATTATATTTCTCAAGCCTTCTGGTATTAGCATTCCCAAATCATAGCTTCATCATTCTTCTATAATCTCGCCATCCAACAAAACTATCCTTATGCGTACCCCACCATCATGTAGGTGTAGCCCGTAGTGCCAACTCTAATGCTTGGAAGCGGTGATCCTCAAGGACTTTGCACTCAAATTCATCCAAAAATAGATCAACATAAATTAAGCCATCATAATAGGTAATTTCCTTGCCTCCAACGAAACAAAACGTAGCGACTTCATCACCATATTACATTGCAATGTAGACACTTCATGCAAGTGATTATACCAGTGCTCCATATCTTTGTCTAAATATGAGGTGCAAGAACTCTCTTGGTCCCATGCAATCTATCCATCCACCATCGGATTGATCCATTCCAGATCTCGTGCTGTTATTTTGTAGATTTGATCCAATTCATCGTCATTTTCTTCATAATCATGCACTGGTTCAATATAGCATGCTCCTTCTGCAGGGTTCAACGATACAACAAACTGAAACAATTTCCTTTCAAATGACATTTTCCTCTTCTTCAAATTGATGAGCCCATTCATTTCAATGGCCTAGTAAATTCCTAGCAGCGTGGTGTATGGGTTACTGTCATCAACGATTTCTATAAACTCAAACTTGTCCATCGCATTCACACCTTCTATATCAACTTGTACTCAATTTAACTGTCCCATGGGGATGATTATCTGTTGGTTCGCCATTCTGAGCTGAATCGGAGACCACTATACTGCAAGTCTCCCAATTGTTTCCCATGTTTGTTTTGGTAAAACATTCGCATCGGACCCGAGACACAAGATGACCCGATCCATTTCATGCTCGCCTATTTGTGTGGTGAGGCTCATCTCACACCTTATTCGTGCTTTATGTTGGCCAATTTTTTTGACTACGTAGTGTCTATCAAGGGATTTCTTTTTGCTCGCAAATTTATTTATTAACTCCTGCAGGCCTTCCATAGCTTTGTTGTTGTGCAACAATTTTATGCAAGTTTCCAAAAATGTAGTGAGTACTGAGGGATCAACTTCTACAGGTGCATTGGTTTCTTGCACCTTGTTTTATCTTGTTGAGGTCGAGGCCTCAAGTAATCTCTTCTTGGCTTCCATAAAAGTTTCCTTAGCGTGCTTCCATAAAAGTTTCCTTAGCCTTGCGGACCCATCCGTCGTCTTCAGGCTATTTTCCCTTATCATCACCAGTCGTTATTCCACTTCTCAGCACTATATTGATGCTTTGATCCTCCTTGCGAAGCTCATCTCTCATCATCCATAAGTTATACATAGTCTATTGAGGCTACGCTTTAATCTCTTTCAGTTTAGCTATCAGCACCGGGTACTCTTCTATAGCATGATGAAACTGGTTGAAGTAGTGACATGACAGGCACGTCTCATTTTGGCATTCTCATGCATAGTGTCCTGGTTGTCCACAGTTGTAGCAGATAATCTGACCCAGGCCTCGCCCTTGTCCCTGATAACCTCTGCGCGCCTCTTCGATGCCTTGCACTAGAGGATGATTTTCTTCTTGAATCCAATATGTAGGTGTTCTTTCCATCATCAAATCATAGCTTCGATAGTGGTGCTCTATAGGAATTTACAAGGGAAGTTCCTCAGACGAAAAACCAAAGGAAACCACTCACAAATAGATCACAGAACAATACACTAGTATTCTTGACGTGGTTAAAATCCTCAAAGAGGGAAACAGTCCACAGCCTGAGCTAACATGGCCACTTCAAGCAATTTATTAATAAAAGAATGAAAATTTACATAAGCTTCTCTCATGAATGGTTACACTACAAATGACCATCCATGCTCTTTAAATAGAGATCATTGACCAATCGAGTGTTAAACCATGGATCAAGTGTCAATAATACTGAGGAGAGAATGAATCGTCATATTACTACATATCGTGACTGTCATATTGTAAGTTAAAAAAGTACATAATAAAGAAACACACTTTACCTAACTCTACACTAGACCAAGTTATACTTAACTATTTCCTCTGTGTCGGAATATCCTAACATCCCTCTTAATAACAAACTGGGATAGGATTGAAGGATGTACAAATATGACACAATAGGAGAAGGAAGGAGGCATTAGAGCCTATCCCACCTTAGTGACAACTTCCTGAACTCCAACCATAAATTGAAGTTTAGTAAACTTCGCCTCTGTGAGAGCCTTTGTAAAGATGTCTGCAACTTGATCATCCGTTGAACAATATTGTGCTTCAAGAACATAGTCATGAATGAGCCTTCTGATGAAGTGAATGTGCAGTTTAATGTGTTTTCTATGCTAATGTTGGACTGGATCTTTGCATAGTTGAATGGCACTTTGATTATCATACCAAAGTGTAGCCCAATGTTGCTGCTGAAATCCAAACTCTGACAGGATCTGACGAAGCCACAGGGCTTCCTTACTACCTTCTATGGCACCACGATACTCTGCTTCTGCTGAAGAAAGAGAAATGGCACTTTGTTTCTTGCAAGCCCATGTAATAGGTCCTGAACCAAGAGTGAACACATAACCTGCAGTAGACTTCCGATCATCAAGGTCACCAACCCAATCAAAATCAGTGAAACCAACAATAGAGGAGATGCTTCTGCACTGTAATGAATTCCAAACTGAACTGTACCTCAAACATAATTAAATAGTCTTTTAGTTGCTTTCCAATGAATTTCAATTGGGTTTTTCATAAACCAAGCGATAAGGTCAACAACAAAGGAAAGGTCAAGATGAGTATGGGTCAGATACAAAAGTTTTCCTACAAGTTGGCGGTATAAGGTAGCATCAACTTCAGGGGAAGTACAAGTGACTAAAAGTTTGGCTCTATACTGAAATGTAGAAGGGGTTGGCTTATAATCTTCCATGTGAAAATGGTGTAGAATATCACAAGCATACTTGGACTGGGAAAGGGATATACCTTCTTTGGATTGCAAGACTTGAAGACCAAGAAAATAATGCAAGTGTCCTAAGTCTGTCATTTGAAACTTCTTTTTAAGGCCAGACTTCAAATGGTTGATAAGGTTGGGATCACTACCAGTAAGGATAAGATCATCAACATAAAAAACAAGAATGATAAGAGACTTTCCCACTTTCTTAGCGTAGTCAGTATTGTCAGAACGATACCTAGAAAAGCTAGTTTCTAAAAGAAAGCTATCCATTTTGGCATACCAAGCCCGAGGGGCTTGCTTGAGACCATGAAGGGATTTCTTAAGCCGACATACAAGGTTGGAGTTTGTTTGTATAAAGCTAGTAGTTTGTTCCATATAGATTTCTTCATGCAAGTCCCCAAGCAAGAAGGCAGATTTAACATCCATCTAATGGAATTCCCATTTAAAAGAGGTAGCAAGGGAAAGAAAAAGGCATATAGAGTTCATTTTGGCAACAGGGGAGAAGGTTTCTGTATAGTCAATGCCTTCGACTTGTGAAAAACCCTTAGTAACAAGACGAGCTTTATGTTTATCAACTTTTGCATCAGGTCCATACTTGGTTTTATAAACCCATTTGCATCTAACAAGTTTTCGTCCCTTTGGCAGAGGAACAAGATCCCATGTATCAATTTCCAATTATGAACTATATTCTTCATTCATAGCTGTGTCCCAATTTAGATGGCCTAAAGCTTCTGCAAAGGTGTCAGGATCATAATTTGCTGAAGCTTGAGCCAGTAAAGAAGAGGCTCTATCGAACTGAGAACATGTACGTTGTTGATCTATAGGATCATCAACAAGAGCTCTTACTACATCCGAGTAGCACAGACCCATTTTAGAAGCTAAGGAGATGAAGGAGGATCCTGGGAAGGTGGGGGAGGATTGTCATCCTTGCTATCATCAGCTGAAGAAGAAATATTTTTAGAAGTAGAAGGGATAGAGAGAGGTGGCACATCCGCTGAACTAGGCTCGTGGGCCGATATATTTTCAGCAAAATTTACATCTCTTCTAATGATAACATTTTTGGACTTAAGTGGAATAAGTCTATATCCTTTGACATCTTCAGAATATCCAACAAAAAAACATTTTTCACTCTTAGGTTCTAAAGATTTATGTTTCTCATCTGGAATATGGGCCCATGCTTCACTTCCAAAAACACAAAATTGACTTACATCTGGTTTAATTGAGCTCCCTACTTCTTCTAGAGTGATATTCTTTAAAACCTTAGTAGGAGTATGATTTACTATGTAATTTGCACAGTTAATTTTTCTGCCCAAAAATTAAGACTAAGTCCTTTAGATTGAAGCATACAATTAGTCATTTCCTTTAAGGTGTGATTCTTCCTTTCAGCTACACCATTTTGTTGTGGAGTATATGGAACAATATGTTGCATTTGAATTCCATTCTCAGTGCAAAAGTTGATGAAGTTGTTTTTAACATATTCTCTGCCATTATCAGATCTTAGCTTAATAATTGATGTCCAGATTGTTTTTCAACAAAGGCCTTAAAGGCCAAGAACATGTTAAATACTTCACTCTTGAGTTTTAAGAAGTATACCGAAGTGCATCTGGAGAAATCATCAATGAAAGTTAAGAAATACTTGTAGCTAGATAATGAAACAACTGGAAGTGGACCACATAAATCATTATGCACAAGTTGTAAAGGGGCTGAGGCATGTCAAGAAGCATGTTTTTCAAAACTATCCTGATGATGTTTTCTGAGTACACATCTGGAACAAACACCATCTCTGCAAGATACCACTGGAAGACCTGTCACCATATTTTCTTTACATAGATTCAAAAGGGAGCGATAGTTTAAGTGACCAAATCACTCATGCCAAAGTTTGCTCACTTCATCATTATAAGCAACAAATATAGAGGGAAGATTTGATTACCCAAAGTTGTTAAAATTACATAACCTTGTAGAATCCTCAGCAATGCTAGTAGCTAAAATCTGTCTAGGATCTCTTATGTCCTTAATTACAACATCATGAGGTGAAAATTCAATGATTTTACCTTCACCTGAATGAGTTATCTGATATATAGATAGAAGGTTGTAGGATAAGGTTGGAACAACTAATAATTATTAATTAACCGTTGTCTATCTGAACGTTCCAGTCTACAACACTAAGAGATCTATCATACAAACAATATATTTTGTGTTAAATCATTTTAAAGAAGAAACATGGTTTGTTTTGGCCATTATAAGAAGCTCAGAATCAAGAGCAAATGAGAATGAGAAGAAGAAATACATTCAGTGACATCCAGATCGAGATGTTGACAACAACAGCAAAAGTGATATTCCTGAAGATGAAGTTGAAGTTGAAGAGTGCTCCAAATGGATGTTATGCTTCTTCATTGCTACATCCAAGGCTTCCATCTTCTTAAAGCATTTGGATTCTAAGTGGCCATCTCGATTACAAAAGTGGAAATGTCTATCAGTGTTCTTCCCTTTTGTTTTCATTTTCCTTATCATTTTGTTGAAATGATTTTTCATTTTGGGACTAAAATTGCTTAAGACCCTTGTTTGTTTTAGGACCATTCTTTTTAGGATATGACTTCTTAGGATTCTTTGAGTTTGGTTTTTGTTGGGTGGCTAAGGCTTTCTTAGAAGTGTTTCCAATATTAAGAAGACCAAGATGTAAGAGTTTTTCTTGTTCCCATATTAAAGAATCACAAAAGGCATCAAACGAAGGGGACTTGCAGTCTTGTCCTTGAGAAATGAAGGCTTCTCTTGTAGAAGGGAATGTGGAAACAAACACAGAGTAGGCTGGTCACAACTTCGAAAGAATGGAATAGATAAGGCTGCCATCTTCTTTCTTAACCTTAACGCCTTCCAAGAGAAGTCTGAGGGTCTTGAAATTGGACACAAAATCTTCAATGGAAGAAAATTTATTACGTTCCAATGTAAACAACTCATTTTCAAGTTGATGGGCTCTAATTTCATTTTTAATTCCAAAAACTTTAGTGAGTTGTTTCATTGCCTCATTGGGGGTATCGAGTTCTGCGATATGAAATCTAAGGTCTAGAGAAATAGACATCCCTATCAACCCACGTGCTTGATCTTGCCTATTTTCCCATTTGGCTACCTTATCTTCATCTTTAGGTTTAGTTTCTTGGCCTGAGGCTATTCTGTAAAGACCTTTACTTCTAAGTAAATATGCAATGTAGAACCACCATTGGAAGTAGTTGGTGCTATCAAGAATAACTTGGCATGGACTTTCCATTTTAATAGAAATTGAAGCTATATGTGCTGAAAATAAGTGTTCCAATGGAAATATCTCGAAAAAATAGGCCAATTGAAAAAAAACAGCTCTGAAAATGACTTCCAGATGAAGAAGTTATGGCTTTTTGAATAAAAGTTGTTGAAGATGTCGACAAAGTGTGTGAATGTGCGTAAATGAATGATAATGTTATATTTAAAAAAAAAAAATTCCCCTCTTTCCAAACATAAATTTAATTAGCTCACTTTTAAAAAAAAATTATGTGACTCACTTTTATAAATAAGTGAAAGTCACTTTTACAATGGTACTTTATGAGCTACCCACTAAATTGTAACTCAAATAAAAGATAAAAAGACTTTAGAATTATAACTGACTCACTTTGTATAATAGGTGATAACACTTTTACATAAAGCAACTTTAAAACATAAGCTACATGTGATTTTTGAAAAAGTAACTCAACAAAAAGAAAGACTTGAACCCAAGACCTCTATTATCGTAAAGTAACTTTGGACCAAGTGAGCTAGTTTAAAAGGTTAATAATTTTTGGAGAAGAGTAAGGGGGGTTTTATTTAATTTTTTTTAGTCACTAAAGCTTTGGGGTGTGTGTTTGCTTGAGAAAGCTCTTTTTTGCCTACAAAACAAAAAACAAAAAACCCAACACGGACATACAAAAAAAAAACAACCCTTACGGCTTGAAGTTAGCTTTACTCGGAAAATAAATATTTTCCTCAATGTTTCTGATTTTCCGAGATGACACTAAGGCACGGCAGAAAAGAGCATATGCATGAGAAAAATGCTTCTTTTCTATTTCTGATTTGTCCAGATTGCACAGAGTTGAGGGGCAAAGAGCATACATAGAAATGGAAGGTATAGATCCGGTAATAAAAAAAATAGAGAGCTAAATAAACTGAAACAAACAGAGAGAAAATAACTAAAACTGCAAATAAACATTGCATACCTCTAGATCTTAAAAATGACATAGCTAGGGCTACCAGAAACCTTTTTGCATCAAATGAAAGGTGTTCCTCACTAGAACAGATGCTCCTAACACAATAGAGCAATCCTCTCAGCCCGAAAGTAATCACAAACAATAGATCTAGGAAACGATAGTTGGATGCAGTTCTACTAGCTTCAGATTTGGATCACCAATGGATGCAGCCCTCAAATTGCTCTGATACCATGTAGGAATTTACAGACTAAGTTCCTTAGATAGAAAACTAAAGGACACTACTCACCAATAGATCATAGATCAATACACCAGTTTTCTTGACATGGTTAAAACCCTCAAAGAGGGAAACAATCCACGGCCTGAGCCAATGCGACCACTTCAGGAAATTTATTAATAAAAGAATGAAAATTTACATAAGCTTCTCTCATGAATGGTTACACTAAAAATGACCCTCCATGCTCTTTAAATAGAGATCATGGACCAATCGGGTGCTAAGCCATGGATCAAGTGTCAGTAATACCAAGGAGAGAATGAATCGTCAGATCACTACATATCGTGACCGTCAGATTATAAGATACAAAAGTACATAGTAAAGAAACACACTTTACCTAACTCTACGCTAGACTAAGTTATACTTAACTATTTCCTATGTGTCAAAATATCCTAACAATCGTGGCCCACCAATTTGCAGAAGTTACAAAACAACTGCTAAGGTGTCTAGACGAATTTTTGCAGTAAATGACAATTATCTGTTGCATGTTGTTTGATAACCTGACAAATAGCATACCATAGTGTAGTCCCCACGCTTGGCCCTACTTGGGCTTTTGGCATCAGGGGAATTGGTCCCCCTCCTATAATATAATTTTCATACATTGGGTAGTGATCTTTATCATGCCCTTGGCCCTTGCACTTCAAACACCAGACTTCCACACGCACTTCCAGTTTAGTCTCCTTGTCTTTCTTCAAACTTTGTAATTCTAGGTATAGGCTCTGTAACTAAGAGTGGATCTATTTTAATCCTAAGGTCGCATCTTGAATAGGTGATGCATGCAATCTCATCGCGATTTCCAAGGCTTCCAATTGTGTTCCTATCTTTTCTTGTGACAGAGCAATTCTCAAGAGGGGTGGAAGCGAAGCTATAAAACATTAATGATGTTGGATATTTATGAGTTGCATGTTAGCTTCTCAAATATGACACTTCAACCTTTGATCTAATTCCCAAGGCATCTCATCGACCCTCATCATGAATTCTTTGAATCCAATTACTAATTGTGATCCAGACTTAGGCTTAGTAAACTCCTTATTTAAATCCACCTTAGTTTCTTCTAACGATGCAAGAGCATTATTAAAACAATACTTGATATACCAATTTAGCGCGTGATCTTGCAGAGTGGTAACCAACTGTGCCTTATTTATATTGCAATCAGTAATCTATTGCGGTGTCCACACAACATTCGCAACAAGCCAAAACTGCTATGTATCTTCACTCCCTATGCCCTTGAAAATCGAAAGCTTCATTGTGTTTGCCATGTTAAATGGTGGTGGTGGAGTTGGAGGTGTGGGCAAAGGTATATGTGGCAGAGCTGGAGGTGGTGGCAGAGTGGAAGGATGATTTACTCGAGGAATCCCCTGAGTGACTAGCTTAACAACGCTTCACGGTGGAGTTCATTCTGCCCCTTCATTGTCACTTAAAGGAGGTCCAATCAATAGACTATACTCCGGTCCTGATCCTTTGCAATTTCTAAAGAATCGTCCACTTCGCGTAGCTCCAAACATCAAGGTAATGACATCACCCATTTTTCACATAACAACATTTTAATCCAAGTGTTCAATGATCTTAAATACTTACCTCGTGGTCCTTTGAAAAATCACTGCTCCTTTTCGCTATAACTGAATGAGGTATCAATTGTAGATTCTATAACAAATCCTCCTATAATTCGATCGAGCCAGTGATCAACAGCCTGCATGATCTTGTTTTCAGAGTCTTCTAACTATCGCACTAATTCTAGAGTCCACATTATCGGATTATCAAGCTTCCACCTTCCTTGGCTATCTTTTAATTTATCCAACCATTCATACAATTCAATGGGGAAGGTGCGGAAGAAGATCTCGTGTCTTTTTGTATACAAATACATGTTCAACCACTCTTCCTTTGACATGCGCGGATTCCTGTTTTCTTGTGCCGCGAACTTGTGAATCTTCCAACCCAACCACTTTTCAATTTCTTTCTTGGTCGGATTCCAATGATGTGACATCACACATATCTTTCAAGCAGATCCCAGTCCTGGCAACGAAACCATTTGTTGGCTTAGGGGGTCCTGACCCAGGTTTAGAGTTAGATACGCCAACCAACAAAACCCTACACTACTTGCCGTTTCGGCAACAACCTACGTAGCGCAAGGTGTGGTCTCACCTGAAGTAGTATGGCCAGATGTAAGAACCAAGTTTCTGCATCTAGAGACTACTGTGATGTCTTTCAATGCCTCAGATCTGCCTTCACATAGATCGATAAACTCTAAGGGCATGTTACTGCAACTGAGTTAAAATAGTATTCACACCTTCGTGAAGGTCTACAATCAAACTTTGCGGACCTTTAACAGTTAATTTATGCACTTACGCACGTCAGAGAATAGCCCTAAATTAGTGTTCATGCAGATATACTCAGGTTATTAGTAAACATCAGAGAATGCAACAAAGTCTTTGTGAAAATACTTAAACATGCATTGTGTACATCATTGATACTTATTCAAGAGAATTGTTGAACAGTCAATTAATATTTCATAAAACACATCATTCATCGACATCATATGGCATTAAAAGAAAGAACAGAATATGCAATAATTCTTTAGAAACCGTCTTTATTTACCTTCAATTCAAGGTTACAGAGTTAAACTACAATGCACACACAGTTATAGGTGTCCACGCACTCAATTGCGGACTCTACCTAGGCCTATCCGTACTCAGTTGCATATCTTTTCTTCTATCTTACCCACTTCTCTTCATTATCACTTCCCTCCTGTCATCATCAATTATCCATTACTATAGAAACATGTCTTAGACTCTCTAAGACACACCTATTTATAGTCGTTTTCATACAATGCCATGGTCCACGGACCATGGGTGGATCTCAAAAATGACTCAAACTTTAGATAAAACAAGGGGATAAACCCTTTTGACTTCTCGTCATCTACGCGCTCTGCATCGAAAAATCGTGGAGAATTTACATTATTTACACAAAATGTACCAAAACTTGGATTATCTTAACCCCAAAACTGACCCAGGGACCCCATCCCAACAATAAGCCATGGTATTGTAACAAAGCCTATTCACAAGTTAATAAAAAAATCAAAATATAACAAATTGAATTTTATTATTTTTATTAATTTAACTTTTTATTATTAATTGATCCAATATTTGAATGTTTACCCTCATCCCCCAATATCACTTTTAATGTATTCTTCTTCTTTTTAATTTAGCCTCTAACACAAAATTAAATTTTTCTTATTGAAAATAAATCATTTAACCCAATTACAATTTATATCTTTTATTTTTCTATTATAAATATTTCTTTTATTTTTTCCATTATCAATATTTCTTTTCCTTTTCATTTCAAGTTTAGCACTAAGTTCATGTTGGGAATGGGTCCTCTGGGGGTCAATTTTGGGTTAAACACCCAAGTTTTGGGGAAGAAGGCCCTAATTTTGTTTAAATAAATATAAAGTCTCTACATTTTGGGGTCACAAAATGCAGAATATATCTAAAGTTAAAAGCGTTTTTCACCCTTGGGTTAGATAAATTGTGTCGGTTTCGAGATCTACCCATGGTCTACAAACCATGGGATTGTACAAAAAGGGAGGAAAGTAAGTAAGTTAAGAGTCAAGGAGTCATTGGTAAGTTTTGAGAAATCTAAGAGCAAGAGTCTTAGCATAGGAAGAGGCTCTGTAACTGAGTGCATAAAGGCCTACTGTGGAAGTTTGTAGCTGAGTGCGCAGACCCCTGTAGCTGTGTGTGCAGGGTGGATAGCGTTTGTACTAGAAACTTGAATCATGAATAAAGAGAATTATTCTGGAATCATTGTATTCTCTGTGTCTGATTATTGCATGTGATTATGATATGTTAAGTTATGGGTTTACATTATAATGTCAAATTGATGCATGAGTGTATCTATTTCTATCTATTATTTGAATGAAAGTAATAATGTATGTTTACATGAGGGTAATCTTAATTCCATGAGAAAGTTGGCTAACCACTAAGATAATTGGGGAACGAGACAATAACATAGTCATAGGGGCGCGTCCATGCCTAAATCATTGTTTAAGGTTGTGTGAAGCACAATTGGATACCTTCACAGAGGTTTTGAAAGGCGGAAGAGGAAATACATCGATAAGCCCTAAAAGGCTTATCGATCTAGACAAAGGTAGGGATTGAGGTAGAAAACCAACATCACAACCATCTCATGGTGTGGAAACTTGGTTCTTGCATTCCCTCCATACTGCTTAGGGTGAGACTTCAGTCTACACTCCGCAGAATGATGCCGAAAGGGAGAGTAGTGTAGGGATTTTCTTGGCTACCTAACGGTGAACCTAGGTAAGGCCCCATCAAGCCAAGAAATTTTTCTGTTGCCAGGACCAGTATCTGCATAACAAGATGTGTGATGTCATATCATTGGAATCCAACTAAGAAAGAGATCGAAACCTAGTTGGATAGAAAGATCCATGAATTCATGGGGCAAGAAAACAAGAATCTGTGATTGACAAAAGAACAATGGTTGGACAGATACCTATACACAAAGATACAGGAAATATTTTTCTATTCCTTCTCGGTTGAGTTATACAAGTGGATCACGAAGTTGTCAGATGACCAAGGAAGGTGGAGGCTTGACAATCTGATTGTTTGGACACCAGAGTTAGTAAGGAGATTGGAAGCTTCTAAAGATAAGATCATGCACATTGTTGACCTTTGGCTTGACCGCATCATAGGAGGATTTGTGATAAAGTTTGCGGTCGATACCTTTGTTAGTTACAACAAAGCAGAGTGCCGCTTATTTAAAGGACTGTGAGTTAAGTATTTAAAATCACTAAATACTTGGATTAAGATAATCTTGTGTGAACAATGGGATATGCAGTTACCTTTATGTTTGGAGCTACGTGAAATGGAAATCCTTTCAGGGATGAAGGAAGAAAAGGTCCTTACTATAATCTTGTTGTGGGGTAAACTCTCCTAGGGTCTTGGGTGAATACCCTAGCACATTGAAGGTTATCTATGCAAAGAAACACACATTCCATGCAATCATAATGCTACTATAAGAAAACTCTATGATAGGGGGCGTACTTGAGGTCCTACGTTTGAGAAGAGCCTCCTAGGGTCCAAACCCTCCTTGGAGTTCCTTTGCTCCTTTGACCTGCAAAACAAACAATTCAAGAAAGTGTAGCAGTATATGGACTAAACGTCATAATGAAACCATCTTCATATTATAAGGAAAGGTAGTTAGTTATGCAATTAAACAACCGATCACATATGAATCATATCATGAATATCAAAACATGAAGAAGATTTATATCAGGAACAAAGACATGTGTTTCTTTTATTATAGACAAATAAAGTACAGAAAAGGAACAATTTCACCTGAGTCGTCCTTTCGCAAGGTCCAAGCAGAACCGTCTCCCGGATTCGTCCAGTCTCAAGCCTTTAACAAACTCCTTCCATTACTTACGCCATGATCTTTCAAGTGGTATGAAATCATCAACACACACAAGGAAACAAGGGTTTCTTGTAGAAAGGGGGAAGTGCAGAAGGCACAAGGATCTTTAGACCTAGTCAGGGAAATCTCAGCATAGCAATCTTTCTTTCTCTTCTCAACTCCCTTTGGTCTTCCCATAGAAGCCTTTTTATACTTCTCCCAAAGTAGTTTTTTAGTTAGGAATTCGTTGGGAATAGTCGGCCATGGGCACTAATAGGTGATCAATAGGTAAAACCCGTGATCTCCGCTTGAAATTAAGGAGATTTATTTTTTTTAAGTGTTTTTATACATATACACCGGTTGGGTATACACGGATCCGCGTATACACGCATTTATCTCAGGGAAATGTCGCGTATAGGGAAAAAAACACTGCTTTTTTAAATTTGGGACCAGGTCTGGAAGGAGGGGTTGCCCTAGGCCATGAGTGTAGCTTCACAAACCTCAAGAGTGAGATTTGGAGCTATAACAGATGCCCCCTAATATATGAGGTCAGAAGGGGTACATGATGGCCAAAATGTATTAAGAAAGTTCATGGAAAGGAAA